>CAJQZN010035283.1:0-32807 GCA_907164685.1 Colias eurytheme | reverse complement strand
TTACCTTTACGAAATCCCCATTGTTCCTCAGCAAATAGATTTTTCTTTTCAAAATAATTATTGAGATGGTTATATTTAGAACATGAACTCGATTTTTCAATTACAATATATTAACTTGTATGTGGAATGAAAAGCCATGAAATTGTAGGCATAATAATAAACGTTAAGTTAATTGTAATTGCAGAAAAAGCAGTAAAATGTAAAGTTATAAAAAGCAGTTAACGTTCAGGTGTCTTGAATTTCCTTTAGTTTTATGGGGCCACAACAATGTTACATACTTGCACGTTTGAAATTATTTATTCTCAATTACTATGCCCTAGATTTCGATAGCACAGGCTGAAAATAATTTCACACACAGACTAGGTATACAAAACAAGCACATATTAATAAGTTCACATAACAATATATTCTAAGTAGATACCTATAATATTTTTTATGAATGAACGTGCATTGAATAACTGTTTAAAAAAAAGCAATAGAAATAAGCAACCTTATAGCTAAGAAACAATATCATCCAGGCAACCAGAGGTCCTGTATACCCTTCCACATTTAAGACATTTTACGAAAAAGTTATATTTAACAGTATTAGGGGATATTTGTAACAGATATTATCCATTTTACTTGCTTCACCGATCAAAAAGAAAGGTGCATACTCATAAAACATTTCCCTATAAAATAAAACGTAAATATACACCGGTTGAGTGACCATTAACAACAATAGGCCGTAAATATTTTTAAGTGATTTTAATAAATATTATTGGGATATTTTAAATTTCTGTTTTTTGTAATTGACTATTGTTCGGTTTTGGGTATTGGAAGTTAATATCCGCTTTTGGTATTTTAAAATGATTTGTTACTTTGATGTTCTATTATTGTATGACTAAAATTAGATTTTGAGACAATGTTTTCATATTATGTTTATTTGAATTTTGTACTGCAACATTATATTACAGTAGGTATACTGGGAGGAATAATTTCATTAGGTATGGAGTATTAGATTTATTTTAAAGCATATAATGAGTAGGTTACAATACACATATGTTCCTAGTTTTTACTTTTTATAAACAATCGAGCGGTAACTCACACAATAGGTATTTATGTTAATTTCAATGTATTTTTATTTGTGAGGTAAAATTACCTTCACAATAAAAAAAACATAAAAATTATTCAGCCATAATACAAAATTATGACGTCACACGAGACCAAGTGTAAAAAATCGATTGCAGCAAATCGCACAATATAACCGTAGCGAATTGTCGCGATGCGTGCGTTTTGTATATTCCTTGAGCCAAATAAACATTCTTGGCTTATTTATGAATGCTAATTCGTTTCGTACGTGCATTTCTCATTTCAATGTGTAATGGTATATTGAGTTCAGGTTATTTTGTAGGGCTTGAATTTTATGTATGGAAATTTAGTTCAAAAAATGCATATTTTAACAAAGAGTTATATACATACATATGTATATATGTATGTATATAGGTACTTATTATGCTAGTTATGAAAAATAAATAACTCGAAATTACTATATCGATTTGACTTCAATTTTGGTAAACAGATAGAATTAGGTCTGCGATAATTAGCATTGTAAATATTACTATTTTCCCAATGCTGCGGCTAGAAGCTATTAGTTACATACGCTAATTAGATTATGACCTAGAATCTATAACAACATAATATTAAAATCATCATTACCTATGTTTAAAACCATATCAAAACCGTAGTAGCGCTTCCACATAACATTCCGTGCAAATATTCCTCTAAATAGCAAGAAATTTTTAATAAAAAGCACATAACTGGGACGTTTAAATTAGAGCGGCAAGCATTAGCGCTATTATTTATAGCTTTTAAAATTATATGCCATAGTGTTGTGCTTTATTACATTTATTATGGAGTTTTTCTATTGTTTACTTTATATACAGAGGAATAATAATTAAAGGGACCGCCACACATAAGTGTGTGCTGTTTATTTTTGTAGCATGATATACTTTTGCTTATTGTTACAAAAAACAGTTTAAAACGGTGTCATGTATTTTTGGGCCTACTTTTAACTATTTATTGTTTAACTTTAAACTATTTATTGTTAATCTAACAAATAAGCAAATCTCGCAGAGGTACGATGTTTCGTTTATTTAAAAAAAAAATCGAGATTAATTTCCGCCAGTCTCCTATAAAAGTAAAAGTAATTATTAACTTACTTGATGATAAGCTACGTAAAAAAATACAGAAAAATTAATGTTATAAAATTTTAAAATTTACATAAAACTAGGGTTTTTGAAAGCGCGAACAATCGAAACGGAGGCTGTTTAAAAATGGAACACAAAAGTAGGTTAAACGACTTCCCGTATTCACCAAGTTCCGGAAGTCGATAAAAAAGATCTGAATTTTATGGCTAATTTCATATTACAATTAATATAAAGACTGTGCACTGTGTGATTTATTGCACCAATTTGTTAGTGGAATTAGAAAAATTACCTAAAAGTGTTTCTGGATATTTTTTTACCTAATGCATTTTATATTAATAATTAATATGCATAGGTTATTAAAATATAATTTTCATTGTGAATTTTCTCTCTAATCGCAATAACATTTATACTTATAATACATTTTTTATTTAGGTAAATATAAATCCTACACCTACGATTCCTACCGACAAATATCAGTATTTACCTTCAGTATAAAAGTACAATTTTAAAATACTTGAATGTCATTTCAAGGTCACTTTTAAATTTAACCAACACGTAACCCAAAAACAATCCACAAAGACTTTAAAAAGCGAGCCAAAATAAGCTCCCATTAGTAACATTTGCAAGGCATTTTAGTTGGCTATTTGACTCGAATCTAAAAATAGAAGTGTTTAGTATACTTAACATGGAGTGTGCTTCAGGGAATTTCTCTTAAAAATATTCCATTTCATGTATAAAAAGTGTACGGGCTTCACATGCTAGCACGTTTGTTCATAAAGCGGTAAAATGACTCTTGTAAGATTCTTTCCGCACCCCGAGTTAATTAAACGAGTAGTTTTAACTAATTAAATAGTACTGGAATTAATTGTGAGGTCAGAGTAAACAGACTGAAGACTCTGGATTTCAATTTTTGAGGCGTCTGTTGAATGTAAAGCAGATGCGGTGTAAGTTTCATAAAAATTTTTTGACTATTGCAAATTGTAGGAAATAACGATTATTATAGAATATAGACATTAAATACATTGTTCTTTACTTTCTTTGCTTGTACATTTAGTTTATTTATATACATAAAAAGGGTAATGAACTGAATTTACGGAACCATTTGTACAAAGAAAGAAATAATTAGTCAGATAGTAGAGTAATTAAATCGTAACTATAATTAACCCATTGAGCCCCAAGCGGCCCGATCGGTCCCAGACACAATAGATTTTCTATTGTGTCTGTGGTTTCGGGGCCTGAGTAACATCGTATCGTAAATATGACAAGAATATTATTCCTTACCAATCAGGGTTGCCTGGAAGAGATTGCTTTTGAGCAATAAGGCCGCCTTTTAGTACGTATGTGCCGTGTGTTTTCATTGTATTTAATTATAGTATAGCTTATTTAATATTTATGTTGGTATATTATGTACAATAAATAATAAATAAATAATAAGAATATCTAACAGATATTAGACAGCCCTACGAACCACTATGAAAAAAGTTCCCTGACGTCACCCACGATCTTGACTTTTCCAACATTAATTAAAACCAAGGTCATCCTAAAACAACAGCCCCAACTATCTACTACACCGAAACGTTTGACAGCAAAATGACTCATACACAAAAGTGATAAATGCCAAAATTGCATGATCTAATTTCACGTGATTGCATACAGTCACGTGGGTCGTAAAACGTTGGGTTTGCTAATTAAGCCTGTAATTACACCCTTTAACGCTTAACTTTATGGCCGGTGGAAAGAAAGTGTTGTTACAAACCGATCGTAACAGTATTTTTAAACATTGGCGACGGTTTAATTCGTGGAATTTTCCAGAAATACAAGACTGTAATAAAAGGGAAATGCTTTGTTTGTAATATGTAGAACCAGAAATTAAGAAATAAAAAGTTAATTTAGGAACCCTCAAGAAGCTCGTAAACTTTGATGAATACTCATCGAATAAACAGATTGAATTATTAAGTTGTTATGATGTTACTGTAGTCTCCCAAACGTAATTGCCTGTCATACCTAAGTATCCTAAAGTAACCTACTTATTATGTTTGCTAGTTATTTCGTTTCGCCATACGTTTATACGAAAAATTACCGAAAACCACATGATTAATAAAGTACCATAAGAAATGACGTCTAACGCCACAGTCTATCCATATTCTCAGTATACCAAGTTTTAGGTTCCCATCTGGCAAGTCCGTGATCACGTTAATATACTCTGTGACATTCATCACGTCACGTTGCACAACAGTGCGTGTGCACCAACAAACATTCACGCTTGTCTTGACAGAGTCATTTTGTAGCGAGGTGTCAGGTTACAAGACCTTTAAAACTTGATGGCTTGTAATAAATGTTTTTGGCTGTAACGACCGTATCCCACTGAGCTGTCAAACATACGTTTGTCCCGTTTTTTCTGTAGGACGATATACAGGTGCGAGCGAGGCAGCATGCCGTTTTAAATAGTTATTGAAATGTGTAACGAAACAACATTTGATGTTTTGCGGTTCTTGGTACAAATCACTTTTATTCGGGTTCATGTCAATATCCACTTGTCACGACATTTTACTTTAATTGTCGTTAACGATTTTTTGCTTCATATACCCACTTGTCTGTTTAAATGTGTTGCTATAATAAAAATATACAAGCAATTCATGTAAGTAAATATTTTATTCATGAATCATTCATTCGAATATTATGAACTTAGTTTTGATTAGTCTTAGAATGTATCCAGCACGTAGGTATGCGTGAACGAAAACAATAATATTTAAACAACGCTTTATTACTCCTCAAACGACATACAATGCTCCACCACACAAAGTTGCGTTCGAATCATTGCATACAGAAACAACAATGGATAATAAACAAGGCTATATTAGAGAAACGCTGACGTCCCATAATAAAGGATTCAGGGAACCGTTCTGATAACGTACGTGTAACCACGAATAGTAAATCTAAATGCTACAGCCGAAAACGGCAAGTGTACTGTGGCAATACGATCTATTTTAGTGTGAACGTATTTGTTCTCAGAAACGTCAGTCAACTCATATCCCATTTACACGTAGCCCAAACAAAGAGCTGATGAATTGGCTTTTTCTACAAAATTCATTGTTTCATTTATATGTTGGGTACTTTCTTGAAATTGCATAGCGGATTGTACGATTTGTATTCACAGAATATGTGTGCTAAACTACAAGAATGTAATACAAGTACATACATTCTTGTAGTTATACTTGTAACATCAACTTTCCCAAGATATTTTTATTAAAATGTAGGAACTAATTACATAAAACATTAACACTAATTTTGTGCAGCAAACGATCTTATCACCACGAATAATCTCCGCTGGAAAATTTTATGAAAACAATTTTAATCTAAATGTCGCATGACAAATATTTATTTATACATTTATAAGAAAAATAAACAATACACTTTTAAAATCGTGAACGGCACGTGTCACAAAACAAATACTCCAAGAAGAAAAAAACAAAATACCTCGCCTACTCGTGTATATTAAAATAATAGTAGCTCAATCGTATTACATTTCAATGAATAATATAGTCAAGATATCGAACAAAACCCACTGTCATGTATTCTAATACGCCCCATACAAATGCCTATACAGAATTCCTCATGAATTTTAAAGGCGGAAACAATGGTTACAAACAACGTGCGCCGGCTTCAAACACCGCAATAATCTTTTAAATAAACATATATTTTGTTAAAAATTCGCTAAACATGCCACGGTCGGTTGCGGTCCAGCTGTTTTACATATTTTGTGCGTGAATAATTTAATAAGTTGATAATTTGTTCGTTCGAATGTTGTAGTGAGCTTTGGAATAACGGAATTTTTTTGTAATGGAATTAAGATGTCGTGGGATTTTTTTCTTATTAAAGGCATTTATTTAATCCTTGTAAATTTCATTTTCACTTTTCAACAATTAGCTTTAAAGCTAGATTAATGTTTTGACAAAGAAATAAAATAAGTTAAAATTTAATCTTCAAATGCAATTTAAAGTTCGAGAGACATCGGCGTGATCACTTAAAAATCTATGGACGAGCGTCTCGAGATTTCGATTTAAAAATATGTATTGTAAAACATTCCTAAATCACAATCATACGCTGAATCAACCAACGTCGTCAGCCTTCAGTGTTCTTTCCTATACTCCATATATTTCCGCCAACATTCCTTTAGTTACACGCGCCTAACAAATCCATGTTCCAAATAACCAATTCACAAGGCAGCCTCATTTGCGTGCCTATCAATACTTAAAAGGATTCCCTGATATCATTAAACTAATGTGATTACAATAAATTGTATTACAGTAACAGGATGCGACGCATTAGAGCGTCCTACATGTAAGTCTCGGCTAATAATTTTATTTCCTGTAGTAATTATTGCGATGGAACAGCTATTTTGGTTTAAACCTGGAGAACTTCCTTACTTCTAAGGAAGGTATTTATTTGTGGCTATTAAATGTTAAGACCTAAATGAAAGCTAAAGTATAGCGTAAAACTTAAAATCAATAGATTTTGGCTTTAAATACACATTACAAATCTTACTGTAGGTAAATTCATTGTTTCTATTTTTTCGCTGTTAAATATTTGGAATTTTAAGAAAAATATTTCTTAATGTCGTATAGCGGAATAAGGTTTAACATATTCACAAATTGGTTATGTATCATATCAATAATAATTAAATGAAGCAATGATCAATTTATATTGTAATTCTTATAAATAATGCAAATATGCAAATGAACAATCATGCAAAAACAACGGTCACTGACATAAGTATGAATAATGTGCCACAATATGGTATTATTTCTTAACAAGCTTTCCGCCACGGGCTTCGACCGAGTAGTCAAAAATAACCCGCATAGTTTCCGTTCCCGTGGGATTTCCGGGATAAAACCTAACCTATGTCCTTCCTCAGGTCTCAAGCTATATCTGTACCAAATTTGAAGTAAATCTATGCAGTATTTTTTGAGATTAGCCCGGACATACATACAGACAAACACTATATGGCTTCGGTATCTTTTGTAGATCACGCCCGAGTATTTTTTTTTATATTCAATGTACAGTTTTGACTTTCCTACGATTTTATTATATGTATAGATATTATTCAATATTAAGTCAAATCTCATCATTGACTCACAAATCAAGTTATTACGTTAGCCAATAACAATTTTAAATCCAATAATGTTATTACTAAATCCCGGAGTCAAAGTCAAGAATCGTCTAAATAAATGTCAATCACAGACTATATAATTTATGGCGCCGTTTTTGAAACATCATTCAGTATTAAATTTTATTGTTCATTAGAAGTCACCTGCAGCTTTCGAATTAAAGATAAGCCTCGAGATATGAATTTTATACCGTTTGTGGATATGCGAGAAATATGGAAACATTATCAATTATCATCTGGTAACTTATCAATTATTATACGAGACTACATCTTGATATCAAACTGTAATAAAAAGATATTATAACCACAAGCTTAATATCATGTTTTAGTTATAGAATGCGTTTGATATGATGTACATAAACGGTTAAAGTCCTTAAAAAATAAAACATAAAAAAGAGTTCGATCTATACGTTTACCTCAAACTCAATATCCATATATCAAAATAATAATCCACTAAACGCCTACAAATACTTCAAAATACACATAAAAAATCGACGGACATTAACGCATTTAACGGCTCCATTCGGATAACATAATTAAAGAGCTCCACGATATAAATAACCCTATCTGTGAATCGTGAAACGTCGATTTCTACCAATTTCAACGGGCCCGAGTTTTTCTACGTACGCGTCGTTCGAGAGAAAATATTACCCTCACTTTGTTCGCCGAGCACGTACAGTTTCACAAAACGTGGCGGAGGTTAGTGCGGCCGATTTATTCACATCCAGATGCGTAAATCGAGTGATAGATCGGTCGAAAGTGCGTCTAGCTCAGATGTAACCACTCTTCATTATCCCCGCTCGGACAGCGCCCGGTACCAGCATATCGGAATGCGCACAAAGGAGTATCCATGCCACTCTGTCGACCGGCTCGCCCCAAACCAGTCCGCCTCCGAGACCCAACACGAAAACGGCCTAAGCGTCAGTTGACTGACACTTAAATGCCACTTAGGCGTTGTTCTTTCAAATTTTTATTGGTAATAAGTAGCTTGTCGATGTTTTCCATACAGGCTTGACCTTTTTAAATGGATAAAGCTGAGTGTAGTTATAGTAGTTATAGTAGTTATGTGTAACGTTTTGTACAGATAAGCGTAGAATAGAATTCGTAATGGGAATTCAACGGAATATTTTAATGTAAACGATTGATTTCGTTGTGTAATAAGGTCGGTAATTGCGTGTTCGGTTTCGGCTTGACGTGTGCTTTTAAAGATGTAAAATAAAGTGTGTTTGAGTCTCGTATGTGTTGGTGTAATTACAGAGGCGTCGGGGCAACTAGCTGCACATCCGAGATCGCTTATTGTTGTCATTTAGAAACTTTTCTTTGAATACTTAACGTGTATTTAGTGGCTTTTGTTTATGTTCGACGCTTTCGTGATTTGAAGACAAGTATTTGAAGTCGAGACACTCGTATTTTAATACTTTCGTATTGCATAGCAACAGTCAACGGAGCTATCTTTGAACTCAAAATTGTGGAGTTCGAATTTCTTCTATTGACGATCAGTTACAAGTTTTCGTAATGACACGAATACAATTAATGTAATTATTAAACAGTAATAGATAGAGCACAATTTGCGTTTTAGGTTTATAATAATTTAATAGTACGCAGAAATATTCCTCAAGCGACTTATCACGCTAATTTTAGTTTACGACTAACAGTCCTTGTTAATTACTTTGTAAAAGTCATACGAGACAGTTTAGATGAATTTATAACTCTATTATTGCCTGGAACTACTAATTTTATTAGAACTCAAAATAATGCCTTGTAATTAGCGGTCTTAAGCGGTTTTATTCTAATGTAGATGGGAGTTAAAGCTTTCAGAGTAATCGCCTTAAAATAACACATTTTATTTAAAGCTCATATTAATTATATTATATAAGTAATGTATCTTTATTTAAATATTGTATTACGGTATATATTATGAATAAAATGTAAGTATAAAGTATCTACTAGGTACACTCAGCTTAAGACATGATTTACACCGTTTTAAAAATTAAAACTTATGACATCATACATTCTGTACTGAGCAATAATTACTATACATACCTATACGAATATCTATTTAGCTAAATCTATTAAGAACTGCACTATGAATATCACATAATGCACTAGAACTTGAATTGAATCGGCCAATAGATCACAAAAGAGCATCGTATACTCGCATTTCTGTGAAAAATATATGAAAAGGCGTCAGGGAAATAGTAATTACAAGTCCTGCCTTTCCGTGGCCCATTGTGCCCCTTGTACAATGCAGGGAATCTTTTTGTGCGAGTTATCAGCCGCTTGCAGTGTCGCGACATTTATTTTGATCTTACCGCTTTGGTTGTGTGTTTAAATCCAATTTTGGGTATGACTTCGATGAGTGCTATATTCGATGTGTGCTTTTGGGATGTTTAACGTTCATTATTTGAAAGACAAAATTGAAGAGTCGCATGGCATCGTAAAAACAGATTTTTACTATCACCACAACGTATTTCATTCAATAAATAAGTTGGTACTTACATTAGAAGTCAATAAAGTCGATTTTAACTTCTGTAAGATTTATTTATTTATTTATATGTATAAACAATTAGATGACAGAGATCCATTAATGTTGGCAAGGTACTTAAAAGCTAATGTCAGATGTTATACACTTCAAAAATGTTATTGAACGCAGACAAAGTCACGATATTCAGTAGTATTATTATTATCCATCCACGGAACTCATCTGTGACTAATTGTAAGGGATAACATTAGCTGACCCATCTGGTTACGGGAATAATTTCAACACTTAATGGGCGGGGTACCGATCGTATTTTAAGGACAAATAGGTGATCATTTGTACCCTATTTCTACCCTCACTTGGATCATAATTCATAAAGATCATTAAAATGTAACAAGCAGTAAGTAATTATAATCCGTTATGTAGTAAATGATAATATTTATCTTATACTTTCGGTAAGATCAAACAAACGCTTGTCCCATAAAAATTAGGTATACAACCAAAGCTGAGCGCTCACTAATTCAAGAAATTTAATATACTTTTTTATGGTGATCATAAAATGTATGATACCATATAAACCGGTAGCTAATTCGATTGGTGCCGATAATATCTCGGATACGACGAGCTTTATTCAAATTACGAATTCCATATTTGTCTAGTGAACGGTGAGCTTAATTCTGAATTATGCGAACTTATGCTTTTACCGATTTCCGAATATTTTGTTATTTCTTACATTAGTTTATTAGGTGAATATTTCGTTTTTATATTTTTTCAAGGCTTCCTCCGTTTAAGAACAGAATTTATAAAGTATGTTTGAACTTTTGAAGTGATAGATGCACAAACAAATAAACACATGTTTTTCAAATTATTTCGGAGTAGTTGTCAAAGATAATTCAATTAACATAATTTTACAAGCATTTAAATCGAAACATTAGCTTATTACAATTATTATAAAACTCTAATTACAGCGATCTACAATTAGTAACTATTCCTCAAACTAAAAATAACGAGCAGAATGCAGTTGCATAACAACTCACAAATACCTACAATGCACTTCCAAAAATCAGTCGCAAACACACAAGTCTAGACTTCAATTAGGTGATTGAAACCGAGACAATAGATATTCTGGAATAGAAATAATACTGAATAATATACATTCAGTCAGTTTGTATGCTATCTTGTGCTGTTTTAGCACCTACAATTTATGACATTTTGATACTGTATTAAAACATTGATACTGTATTTGGATAGGTATTTTTTTTATTTTATTTAATACAATTCATGTAATTGAATTTATTTATAAAAGTTATAGATTATTAGAGTTATATTAGAATCTTAGTTTCCTTGTTTTGAAGACATTTTTCCGTTATGCTTTTATTACGTTCAATAGGCATGACGAGTGACGACAGTATCCATAAATGATCGTATTAGTGTTTTTAAGGGAAAATGTATAATAAATAAATTAAATATAATGACTTAGAAATCTTAAAAACATTAAGATTAATGAGATTATCAATAAAATAAAACATTGAAACTCTGCAGTTGGCCATTTTGACTAAAACACGCGTGAAGTCACGCATACGTAAACAACTCACGTCAGATGTGTTTTGTTGTTATCAATATGTTGAGAATACGCATTTTTATTTATTTTCTATTGCTTCACGTATGCTTTATCGACTCAGAACAGAAATATAATTGCGAATTCACAAATACATGGTTCGGGGTTCTCCGCGCCAACTTTATACAATCATTTCTTATTATTTTCTCGCTTGAAATAATTACTAACACATTTTTGAGCATTATTTTTATGTGGATTCACACTGCAATACTGCACACCACTTATAAACTTTGAAATTCGTTTCTATAACACATATTAAATAAATATTTTTTTAATTTTCTTCGCAATGCGTACAAATAATTACGTATTTACGAAAGAGTGACGTCACGCCTACGCCATGACACCTGCGAGCTGTTTTGGCACAGTTAATAAATATTTTTTGAAAAATGGCTATTATCTTCGCTAAATTTAAGTATATTACCGAAATATAGGGTTTTTCCTGTATAGTAAACGTATACACACATTATGGAAGAGGATTTTAAAATCTTTCGTCATGCCTATTGCCTTAATATGCTGTGTACCTTTTAATTTTTTAAATGGAATATGAAGTAAATAGAGTTTAATCTGATTTTCATGCCCTTCAAAACACCGGTTTACTTGAAATTTTGAACACGTATTAAATGCCTATAACATTAAGATAATTGTATAGCGTTTAATGTTTATTTTTTATTCGTGTTTAGACTACAGGCCCATGTTGAAAAATTTATGGGTCATTTGAACCACCAGGTGACCTATCTAGATTCTAGAACGATATAAGAGCATAAAATAATAAGATTCAGCACTATGCTGTCACTTGTAAGCTGTCCACCTGAGTGCAGATGAGAATTCGAAAGTACAGGTAGAGATTTTTTCCCCTTGTCTCCATGATTTTCGTAAGGCGTTGCGAAATAATGGATTAAAAGCAGTATTGAAATAGTATGACACAGATGCCGTACAAAATCAAATGACCAAATTTACTCCGGCAATTGTCGGAAAATAAAAATAAATTCCGACTTTGTGGACCACCATTGAAACCGCGGAGCACAGCTAGTATTTGATATAAACTAAAATTAACGTCTCTTCCTCTCCACGTCCTTTTAAATAAATCAACAAGGAAAATAATTTAAATCAATAAATCCGCAACCTACAAGAATTTAAAACCGTACAATCGATGTATCCGACATCCAACCTGTTAACAGGACTGGAAATTTCATTAAAACCACTGCTCAAGTGAGGTTACAAAGACATTAATTTTCTTTCAAGGAGCCCCCAGTAATTTACATCTTATCTATGTACCACAGGAGTGTTTTGACTGATTCCTTCAATCTGCTGCGACGGTAGACACATTTTTTACTTTGTTGATCGATATTTTATGCGGGTGGTTCTTGTTTTAGGGGATAGGTGTTTTGACGCTGTAAGATGACGTTGAGGGTGCTTTGTGATGGTACAAATACGTTTTTAAGGGGTGGTTTGAAATTTTTCAGTAATACTCTTTCAAATACGTACATTAGTTTGATCAGTGTATGGATTATCAATATTCTTTGATTATATTAGTAAAGCACTTACATTTAACAGATAAAACAGATATTTCTCTTTATATACGTTATTTCTTTTCTTACAATATATGCGCACTATTTTCATTTTTATAAACCGAAAAGCACGTATCAGAAATAAATTTATAAATTACTTTATCATATAAAATTCAAACCAACTTTACAACGAGTGAAATATATGTAATGATTTGTTTTTTAATGTTACAATTACACATCAATTTTACGCCTAGCAAACATAACTACAAACCAAACCACTTTCAAATACACGTGTTTACACAAAAACAACAACTTACAAGCCGTTGGATCGCTAAAACCTATATAATTGTCACATAAACATGGCCGACATGATTCGTGAAACAAGAGCCTTTAATATATCTTTATATTAGAAACAATAAAAACGGTAATAAAACGAACGAGGAAATTAGCATAATAGCGTAAGAGCTTGTTGGTTACCACCGAGGTAGATACCACCCGTTTATTTAGTAATGTTTTGAATTCATATCAACGTTATTTACGTGGAAACAATAATTAAAATGGTACAGCAAATGGAAAAATAACCTTTTTCCTTCAATGTTGATACACAATTGACTCTCTTTTTACTATGCAATTGACGACTACATTTTAATGATATCTATACCTACAAGTCAATTTTGTTTTAATGATATAGGTACTTAAATTACAAATATTTCGACATAGGTAATAAAAATCCTTATTCAGGTGGACTTCCGACCAGCGCGGCTCTATCGCAACGGCCGCAGCGTCTAAGCCGCTGCGTCACTGTCGCAGCGGCTTAGACGCAGATTGGCTTCCGAGCAGCGCGACTCCGGCGTCAGTAACAGTTATTAGTCCATACCTGACGGTTGTGCGGTACAGTAGGAATGAACCGATCAATTAAAAAAATATTATTAGAAGAAGAACAGGATGATGATCTTTAATTGCTTCGTTACTACTATAGTATGGAGCGAAGCCCAGCAGACCCAATTTACAAAATTGCATCTTGAGACACTAAATTTATTAGTGCCTCGTCTTACTCATCCGTAAATATGTTCCAACGCCCATTTTTTAAATATTCTCTCGAAAATAACTAGATAATAACCTAAAAACAACGTGCTTTCGCAGCCTGCCACGCGACAGTGCTTGCGCGAGCATTGCACGGCCGCTACAGCCGCGCGTCACTGACGCGGCGATACTGTCGCTGCGACAGTGACGCTGCGCTCGAACGTTCCATCATACATTTCCGTACTGTATAATACTATCGCTCTGTCGCCGCGTTACTGTCGCTGCGTTAGTGACGCCGGAGCCGCGGTGGTCGGAAGTCCACCTTTAATAGTTAAATTGACTATACGTTTATTCTTGTAATTTTTTTACCCAGCTCTGAGTCTATAAACAAAATGGAGGCCGCGCACTATGTGCAAAATTATAATAACATTCACATAATTCATTCTATGAAATTTAAACTTGTTTCTAGCCGTTTAATGATTCGCTTAATCGTCATGTATTTTTTTATGGGTTCCGCAGTTTAATATTTCGCCACAGACTAAAAATTTAAGAGTGAATAAAAATATAATTAAATGTTTTGTTAATTTTTATTAAATCTGAGAAAATTGTGAATTTTAAATTCTTTCAGGAAACAATATTGTTCAAGATGAATCCCATCATCAATTTGTAGTCAATTTAAATATGACTTAAATCTCGTAAAACTTAATAAAAATGGCGCTTTGCCATTAAACATATGTTGTTCGCCTTTTATGTATTCACAATATCTATTGACAACATCCATATTAGAATATTGGAAACGATTATAAAAACAAAGATAGATAGGCATAAATATCGTATTTTATGTAATATTTGAATTAATATGAAACATAGGTCATTTTTTATTTATATTTATAAATGATTTTTCATCCTTAAAAACTAAAAAATGCATTGCATAGACCTACTGAAACAAGTGCAGATACTTTTTATTAACTAATCTAGGTATATGAAGTTTGGAATATTCGACGTACATACACTATTGTACTTTAACCAGAATTAAATTGATGATATTTAGTACTTACAAATTACAACAAAAACTGTTCCAAATCACTCTACAAAATATGTAGAGTATGTACATTAAAATATAAATAAAATTGAAATATACAAATAATTGATATGAAACTATCCGAAAGCGGCAACATCATCAATTTTATCAACTCCGTTCTCGATAAAGATATTCTGAACTAACGCCTACATACTAAAACATAAACTAAAGATGGGAGATCGTAAGAACTGATACCAGGGAACAGATACGCTATAGGTTGGAAATGGATTATACATATAAAACGATAGCTTACCTAGTGGTTATATATTATTGTGTGATTTCAAGTATTGTCGGAAGTTCAATATTATTTAACTATGTAAGTATAAGAACATTGGAATCCGACTTTGATATAATATTTTAACGGACTTTGCAAAGTAACCCCTTGCCTTGACCACCGAGCGGCCCGATCGGGCCGCGACACAATAGATTTTCTATTGTGTCTGTGATTCCGGGGACTGAGGGATTAATTAAACGGATATTTCGAATTTATTAGATTTATTGTGAGAGCTTATAGCATATAAGCTCTCAAAATAGATATTAGTTTTTGCACAAAATATTTGATTTAACTTCACTTAGGTACGTAGGTATTTAACCAATAAACTATGATTAAAAACTGTTTTTTTGCACATGTTACACCCGTATGAAATATTTATTTATCAAACAGAATATATTAAAAGCCCAAAAAGCCCACATTTTATTTACGAGATTAAAATAAATTTTAATATTTGTTCAACAGATTTATAAAACACTAACAGTGATCACTTAGTGAACATAAATATAATTTGTAGGGCGAATTTATAAATACACACCTATAAAACTAAAACAGCTTTTAAAACGACAAAACAAAACATCTGTTTTCACCGTAATCCTACGACGACGTTTATCCCCACGAGTTCCGGGTCTTACATTAAATGTATGAATTTATTATAAAACCTCAAGACTTACACGATATAGTGGAAATTATAATAAAGTTTTACACAAGCTTAGATACGTAGATACAGCGTTATAATTTTATAAAATGTACTTTAAAATAAAATAAAATGCATGGGTAGGTACCATTTTCCATTTTTCGGAGTAACAAAATATGAAAAAACTTACGTAGAACTGCATAATGGTTGATGTTTTGCTCATTATATTTTGGTTTTTACCTGAAAAAGAAAATTAAATTAAACATAGTTCAAAACTGTGTACAAAGTGTAATGTCATTTTATGTTTGAATATTAAAACGAGTTAAAAAGCAACACTGAATCTAGTAGATGTATACTCGTAAGTTCGTAAAATAAATCTTAAATTTATAAGCACCATCAAGCATTATCCGCTTATTATTTATATATGCAAAAGCGCGTCATTTATCAAATTTCACAAGTAGCGTTTAAACGTGTCGTCGTCGATCGATCCGATAAGAATATCGTAACGATCGTATCCAACCGTTCCGCGGGCTAAGAAGCGGTCGTTTTGACATATATTAATGGTGGACGCACGGACGACAGAGAGATAAATAGTCGAAACCATTAATGATATAAAAACGTGACGAACATTATTTCCGTTATGCGAATGGAACTTGATCGGGGATTAATAGTCGATGTTATGATAAGGTGGGGACAGATTTGGGATTCGATTATAGTATTCTTCGTACGTAACATTCGTTTGACTTTGTACTTTGCAGCTTTGGCCACAGATATGGTTGGAAAAGCAGTGTGAGGCTTTTTCGAAGGTGGAATAATAATTTTTGTGAAATGCCATAAATGTTAACTACAAACATATGATTGACTTCTTAACATTTGAATTCACAGACACAAATTGTACGTTTAGAACGCAAAAAACAGAAGAAAATGTTAAATTACACTTTTTAAGTTTTTTAACATAGCATAATATCTTATGTAGGTACAATTTTATCTCTAATGTGAACATACCATAAGGTATGACAAACGCATTAATTCCATTATATTGAATACGCATTATGATAGCGAAGATTCTCTTTTTGTAGCCATCTATTGTCACATAATGCATTATCTGAATCCGACCGTGTTCGAAGTTCAAAAACGAAAAATAGTAACATTTAAGTATTTTAGTTTTAGTTTTTGGTATATACTATATTAAAAATATATCTTTCAAAATGTGTTGTAGGTGAATACAGATTTGAAATCTACATCACTAGATTTGAAAGAATAAAAAAAATATTCAACACATGAAACATTATGTTTACGTGTAAAATATTTAATATTGCAGACTTATCAAAGAGAAACACCTTTAATTACCTACCACGTAAATAATTTTCAAACGTAAGGTAGGTACCTACCTACCTAAGTATATACAAAGCGAAAAGCATGTCGATATTTGATTAAAAGCCAACAGAAAAAGTCACAAAGTAAATTCGCGCCAAAACCGCATGTTGTCGTTCACAGGCAAAGATCCAAAGCCAAACAGCCAAGCACAAACATGTAAACACTTTGAACGACCGCGCCACGTTTCCTGCCTGCCAGTAAAAAAAACAAAAACAAAAAAGATTCCATATCAACAAAACAACGAGCGAAACAGGACCGAGGATCGCAATCGAAAACGTTCGAATTTCAAATCCGAAAAATTGTCCGCCATTTTAATCCTGCACTCTCAAAACAAATTGATGAAAAATGTGACACAAAGAAGACTTATTACGAAATACGTTTTGTAAAAAACATAAATGATTTTGTTCTTGATTTAAATATCGCGTTAACTACGCGTTATCAAATGAATAAGTGAATATGTTACATTGTGGCAGATAAACATAAATCGTTTATGAATTATGTAAAAAAATATAATCAACTATAATCGATTTGACCTGTCATTATGAAATAATATTACCTACATATTAAATTGCTAAAGATAGACTTCAATATGAAATTAAACCTTAATAATAACTACACAATAACAGATTTAACATTCACATTCGTAATGACATTATCAAAAAAGGAGCTAATTCATCATTATATCGAAAAAAGGCTCGGAATATAATGGCTTAAAAAACAAAAGCGACACTGTTCTCAATAGTTTCCAATTACCAACCGGACAAAAGAAGTCTCACTGAATATTTTAATGAATATTTTCAAAAGGGTCAGGCGTTTTTTACAATTGCAGCGATTCATTAGTTAGGAAAAGCTTTTCATTATAACGGGCAATCGAAGTGTTAAGTCTCAACTTTCTTTTAGTTTCAATGTAATCAATTTCTGTGTTAGATATCTCTCTTCTGATATATGAAATGCTCTTGTCACGGTTTTTGAAGTTAAACTTGAAACGACTTGACGATTCTCATGTGTGTGTATAATGTATATGGGGTAGGTCTGAGAATCGGACAACATCTATTTTACATACCCTAATTGATACTACGGCAAAACAAGCCATTCTAAAATTTTAAGACTAGAAAATACGTTTAAAAATGAACAAGGTACACGAAGCATAAATAATTCGTTAAAAGCAAACTTATTATGATATCAAATATCAATATATTTTTAACTCGCAATATGATATGAAAACAACATAATTGAGAGATTCAGAAAATATCAATACAAATAAATATGTTAAACGATTTCCTCAAGCTAATACATTTTATAGACGATTCCTTGTCCATCTTATTAACTCAAATATAAAACATTGTATCGATAATATTATTTATTATGGAATACGAGCGGAAGCGGCTTTAGAAGATTGCCGTGGAAGGGAAAAACAAGAAAGTAAGATATCTAAGATAAACGCTTTTTGCGATATTATTTTTCATCTTAAACGTTCATTGGGGCAGTCGTATCTTTGTAGTTATATGTTTTCTATCTAATCTTAATATAAAACCAAAGTTCGAATACTGGTACACGAAATTATGCTCTACTATCTACAGCTTTTCCAAAAAGAGATAGTATAGAGCAAGTACCTATAGCAAAATTTCACGACAAAGAATTAGGAGAGTGATATAAAATATCAATTCAGTAATTTCAACGAACTCTTAATCCAAAATTTTCAGAAAGAGATACTTACATCTTTACAACGGTATTTTTTACTCTGGGATAACGTTACAGATAACGTTACAAGCATTATATTTCATGACATTACGAAAATGGTAAAATAAAGAGGGTTGAAATTACCTTAATTTTTATATGCATAAAAATAAATATAGAAATAAACATTCCCTTGTTGTTTGTTCACCATCTGGTACCACTTTACGTATTTTGGTTAAAAAAACAACAGTAGGGTCCTATTGCAACATTTTTTCACTAAATCTTATCAACAATCATCTTGGATAAATATCAGATATATTAGGGTGTTTTTATTTTCAAAATGTATTTGGAATAGTGCTTTCAATTGTTTTGAATAGTATAGGTATAGCCCGTTTTACAAGTTCCGTTTTTTATGCTTTGTTCAGCATTATTTGTCATTCTATCTGACAAATTTAATAAAGTGACAGTTAAATAGGCCAGTGACTTTATCAGCAAGTCATGAATTTGTGTAGGTACCTACATCTAAAGCTATCGTATACTTATTGAAATGGATTTCACTTAGAGCAACTTGAAATTACTTAGATGCATGGTGCAGGTAAGTAAATACGATTTAAATGCATTGAATGTGGGTATTAGATTGAATATTATTTGATATTTCATATAAGATGGTAAATACTAGTTCAAATTAATGTTTCTCGCGTGAAATCTTTTTAAAAAGTAGAGGTATGTTTGTTGCCATTACTAAGTTATATCTCAATAGAACTACTGAAACAGAACTAAATTAATTCATCGTTTGCAGATTAAGTCAAATATTTTAAATTTTTTATATAATATATTTGTTTATGCATAAGGTTTCGTAATTAATCTATTAATATCAATAAAATCCCAACCACAAGAGCGGTCAGGTTCTGTAAGAAAACACACAACAAACTCGGCTTTTAAGGGACCATAAAAATCTTATTTACATTAGTTATCACAACATCTACATCCAATCATATCTTCCATACCGTTACAATTCCCAGCATAAATCAAAGAACCTATAAAATTTAACGTTACGTAGTACGTAAAAGTATAATAAAATTTGAGAATATGACTCGAGCACGCTGCTATAACGTACCCCATACCTTACTCACGTTACAATAAAAATACACATTATAATTAGCCACATAAACTTTATTAATCGACGTTATTTTTATAGTCAAACTTTATGTACGTACAGACGATAAAATTCTAATACTAAAAGCTACAATTAAACTTAACGAATGTATTATTTACAAACTTTCTTCAATCGAAATAATTAAGCTTTTAAATTATTTTACGATCAATTCTAAATACTAGGTATCGAAAGGTGTCTGACCTCTGTTTTAAAATTACTAAAGTCAGTATAAATTAATTCTATTAAATACTTACTCAGAAACATATCTACATTGTATTTCTACAACTAATGAGAGAGCAAAAATTATATTTTAAACATCACAAAATACTTTTAATATCTAGAATATTCATCTCTTTGATCTAATACTTTTTCCCGTCAATACATACTTCATAAGATAAATAACATTTATTATAATAAATACAAGAAGCTATCATTACTTATATTGAAAATTCTATGAATTAAAGGTTTACTGCTTTCTTAGTATTGCCAAGATACACCTACAAGCCTTGGTTTTATGCAGAAATCGATATTCTATAGACTTGCATGTTATCTTACTGGATATTTATTTATTTAACCTTTATTATTATTCCATACAGATAATCTAAAGGACGTGTTTTCTTAGAAGTTTAATTTATATAGTTATTTTTATCGGGAAGCATTCTGAACAAATTGCAATATTAATAAGCAAAAAGATATTTCACTATGGGTATTAAGAAATATGGAAAAGAGAAGCTTAATATTTATTTACTAAAATTACAGTAATTTTGTGCAGACGTATGCGGGGGCTCTATGGTACCTTTTTGTTAAGTACATATTTCGAAATATATTTGTTATACACGATTAGCATGGCTAATACAAGTAATTATAGTAGTACTAGTAGCACAGACATGTATCAAGATAGACTAAGCGAGTGTATGTACTTCCCGTGTCCAAACTAAGATTATGAAACTTATGGTGGGTACACACGTACGTACTTGCTAGTCGAGCAAGTCTCTTCGAACAAAGCTATAGCACAGACATGCTTGAACTCGCGTCTACACGTAAAAGCTTGCGCGAAGATCATGTTCAGTGTGCGTTGAAACTCTTCGAGCAATGGACGATACGTTTTTCTTCTCTCTCCTCCAAGATGCCCTTAGAGAGTTAATTTTTTTCTGTATTCTGAGTTTTTTTGAGCATGATAAAATTAAACGATCATACGCAGCGTTTCTTTTACCCTTGTCGCTGTACTCTTTTAACGTTGTTTTCCCTACACACTCTTCTTCTCGATACATGTTTGTTTCATTGTTCCACAAAATCACGAGTAAACGCTCGAAAGTCCGACATTTCAGCTGCGTACGCACAATCTTTTCGGTTAATCACTCGCTCACGACTGACATGCTCGAAGTCGCAGCTACACGTACAAACAAGATTGCTTCGAACATCGAGCAAAAATTATGGAGGTTTGAATCTTGCTCGAATCGAAGTTGTTGGATTGAAATGGTTGGCTTCGAGCATTTGTCTTGAGACTTGCATGGTACACACGTTCGTACTTGCTCGAGATCGAGCAAGTTTATCGAGCATGTGCGTACGTGTGTACCCACTATTACTTGACGCTGGCCTACACTCAGTCCGCGCTTGCAGTTCGCCAAGGAAAGACGTGAAGCTGAATAAAGTAAAATGCCGAATTACGCCGTTATAAACTGTAGAAACTCCACAGCTGTGAGTGGCCGAGTTAGCAGAGATGTTTCCTTCCACCGGTAAGTAATTTTCTAATCAGAATATGCACTATTTATTTTAAAATCAAATAAAGAATATCTGTGGAAAACGATCGTGACAAACACGGATACCAAATCATACGAAATGATTCGGAATACATTGCGGCTTTTACTTGGCACGGTAAAGATCGAGTCGTATGATAACAAGCAATGAATAGCGTCTTCTCATTTTTCTGTTCTCATTTTTCTGTCCAATTTTGTGGTTAGTGATGTTCATTTGATGCAACAGTTCTCGATTCTAATCGATTTTATAATCGAACAGAAAAATGATAATTTGAAGGAGCAATTTTTCAGAAAAAAAGGCATAGATTTTTTTTGTCATTTAATACGACTTGACCTAGAACTTTTAAGTATTTTAATACAAAGGTACTAAAAATAAATATTATGGCATGGACGCCATTAGTTAAAGTGTCATCTTGGGAGTTTTTTAAGAAAACTCCTTATTGCTTAGACTATGTTTGTTTTTTCAGTTTTCCAAGTAACCCGAACATAAAAGAAAAATGGATTGATGCAACGGGACATAAAGATTGATTGATTGACAGTTTCATTACTTTCTTTCGATGGCCTCTCTAGTACGTAGTACACGGTAACTCAATGGGCATATGTAAGAAAAAGCTAAAACACATTAGTTTACTTGTTAGAATATTAAAAGGTTTATAAATTTATTTTATCATTCCTCTGTCTATGGTAATTATCATTTTTCTGTCTTGAATCGATTTAGTAATCGATTACGATTCATTTATTTAATTACCTCTTAGACATAGATCTAGTTTGATCTGATTTCTTTCGATTTACTTCGATGGGATAGGACGATACTAGAATCGCCGCGCGAGTGGCGTCCTAATCAATTTAGCGTAAAATGAAATTACCATCACTAAAAAGTACTTGCGTAGTCTATCTATGTCTGTGACTAGTAGCTTATATATATTTATGTTATTATGGACAAAGTGATACTTCATATATCAATAGTTAAAGTACTGAAAGTGAATGATGCTCTAAGTAGGTATTTTATCTTTAGCTACTGATTGATATACCTATAACTAACTAAAAACTACAGGAATATTCTGTAATCCACTTTGTATGCAACATGTATAAAAAAGTCTAGTAAAAATTACGCTGTATAAAGTTTAAAACTATACACATAAAATATGATGTCACATGCTATTCATTGGCAAAAAAATACTTCAAATGTGTCCCACATTTGCGGATTTATTTTCTATATATAGTCGTCTCATATCTCAATATATATAATATGAAATGTAAGCCTGTACGTTTATTTGACCGCATTTGTCGTATCAGATAATGAGCTCAAGCAAATCCTATTACAGTACGTAACTTAGTAACAAACAACGTTGTTCTTAGGATACCTAAAGCCAAGCTTTGTTTTATCCTTTGAGGGACAACTTTCCACATTCCGCTTTTCCTTCATACAAAAGCAACATCTTTAACAAGATATAAAAACAAAAACTTGCATTGTTTACTATTAATTATTTCTGGTGCCATTTTTTTTTGTTGATGTACCTATCCAGTGTCACTCTCACAACTAAGATGAATCAATTGAAACCATTTACATAAAAATGAAAATACTACAAGCCATTTAGGCTCTGTGGCAAGCGAAAGAAATACACTCGAAAAATATAACCCTCCTTCTGTAGCAGACTGGTAATAAACATATTCATACATATTTTGAAATTATATATACAAAATATATTTGACTTTCATTTATACGTCTCTCGAGAAAAATTACAACAATTATTCATTCGAAGATTTAACAATCAAATGATAAAATGTCTGCCACTTGAATTTTAGTCAAAACAAATTACAAATAGTGATGTATTTTGATATTAATTCCGAATAAATTACGGAGGGCGTTTTTAATAAATTGACTCATATATCATTTGCTGTATAAACTAATGATGAGATATAACTTTTTATTTCGTTACCGAGAAATATGGTTGACGCAAACCTGATTAAAATGCAAAAAAAATATAAGTATAATTTTGTGCTTTTAATAAAAAAGATAAGATCTTTGTTAGAAACTTTTGACAGGTAAAGAATGTCTAAATTCTAGGCTTGTTAAAATATTGTCCTAATAATTCCTATTGCTACTAATATTATAAATGCGAAAGTTTGTGATAATGGATTTATGTGTATGTATGTATATTTGTTACCTCCCACGCAAATACTACTGAACCGATAACAATGAAATTTAGCACACATATAGAGAGTAACTTGGATTAACAAATAGGATAGGTTTTATCCCGGAAATCCCACGGGAACGGGAACTATGCGATTTTTTTTTGAAAACGCGGGCGAAGCCGCAGATTGAAAGCTATTTTATGGTAATTAGATTAAAACAAATAATAGTTACGTATATATGGCGTGTGTTAATGAAACAATGTAATAATTAATCATATTCACATTGAATTTGACAAACGAGCGGCGTCAAAATACTAATATTATTAAGTGAAAGTTTGTGTAGTTGTTTATCGAACCACAAAGAGCATTATTACTGATTTGACTATTATTACATGCTTCAAATAAGGAAGGTTAAGTTATTTAAAGTATGTACATATATTCTATTCTATGCGAAGATACTTTATTAAATTTTTCATAATCAATAAATATTACATTTCTAGTGACTTCATTTATATATTAATAGATATTAAATGAAAAATTTAATAAAATATGACCTATTGAAATATTTAAGAATATTGTATTATTAATCGTTATTTTTAACAATCAAGCAGAAGAAAAAAATAGTAAACAAAGAAAGTTCTAGAATCATTTTTAATCTGCAAATCGGCGAAGTTGGCGATACGTCCGAGAGAGCTATAAAACTCCGAAACACTATTACCTTCGAATGTTCGAGAAACTATCTCGCAAAGTTTCTCAATAAGCGTTTTTTCCTGATTTAAGACCCTTTTGTAGTACAAATGATATATTTGAAAACATTCGTGCGAATTTTATGAAGCAATATTGGTGCATTTTTGTTATATTTGACAAATGTTAACTTTTTCAGATTTTTTTAAGGACATCTATAAGTATTACTATTTCATCTTAAAGCTAAGTAGCAAGCACTTATTATTTATTTAAAGTTTAAAACCATTTTTGAGTAAAGTGCCAAATGCCAACCTATAGGTAGGTATCAAAACCTTCTTCCATTTAAATAAAACAATAAAATAAAACCTTATGTCTTACCTTATGTACTTTTAATGACATAAGGTTTTATTTTATGTCATTACATTTGAAAATTAAAATGAATAAGGTCTTTATTAATCTTTAATATAGAGTATTCCATATTAATCTTTGTAGATGAAAAAAATCTGGTATGCTCTTAAATTCTATTAAGTACTTACGATTTTAATCAGAAATTAATAACACAATGTCTAACCCAAGGGTATTCATTTTATTCCGATTCGTCGGAAAATTAATCATAACATATTAATTTCGTATATTTGTGTGGTTAAATGTAATTCTGTACAATACGTTTATCCTTTAAGCTTTTTAAATTATGCGCAGAATTGCCTTTAGCTAGATCTGAGATATCACATATAATAATACCTATCATTTTAGGTAAATTTGTTACAGCAGTCCCGAATAGGTGGTTTAACTTATTTGTTATTAGTTTAAATATTAATACTAGTATTTACATCGAATCTATCGGTTTGGATAAAATAATCTATACTTAATATTATAAAGCTGAAGAGTTTGTTTGTTTGAACGCGCTAATCTCATGAACTACTGGTCCGATTTGAAAAATTATTTCGATGTTAGATAGCCCATTTATCGAGGAAGGTATAGGCTATATATCATCACGCTAAGACTAACAGGAGCGAAGCGATGCGGGTAAAACCACACAGCACAGCTAGTTAATAAATAAATTTTATTCGAAGCCGTGTCTCAAATCTCAATATTGGAACATTCTAAAGCCATAAGTAGGGTACAATTAGACTAGCCTGTCAAATATAACTGACATATACCTATTATATTCCTCCTATTATATATCCTATTTCTCCAAAAGTAATTCTGTAACGAAAAAATAAGTCTACTTCATAAAATCGTTAGAATTCCACAAGCGACAGTTCAAATAATTTCTTTACCTGGTTAAATCCATTCAAACAGAACCAGACTAAAATGCTTCGGGTGAACGATGAATACTAAAGCACCTCGGAATGTAGGTCTTAGATAACCGAGACTTTACGCTCTGAATTCTGTAGACTGCTCCACCTAATCATACTCAAACTTGAGAAAGAACTGTTACTGTAAGTGTTTACTAATTATTTTTTAGAGGCCTAGAATATACAGGGTGTCCCGCTATTGGTATACTAAGCGCGAAGGAACTTGTAGTTTTGCTTACACTGATCACGTAAAAAATACATAAACAACAAAATTACGTTAAAATTTTTTTGATAATTTTTTCCTGAAAATCCATGTTTTCTTCTCTAGCTTCGCGCAGCCGTCATATACCGCTTCTCTAATGTGAGCATTTTGTCTATGAAAACATAATCTTAAACGATAGCTCACGTGCTAGTGGCAAAAATGGGCGGGTTGCTTGTTATGGGTGTACACATAGAGTTTTAAGAATTCATCTATTTGAAAAAAAAAATGCGTCTGGATTTTTTTAAGTATTTTTTACGTACTCAGCGTATGCAAAACTATAACCTCCTTTGAGCTTAGTATACCAACAGTGGGACACCCTGTATAGAGTATAGACGATAGTTTAAATTACCTATGTGTTGTCTCTTTTTGGACCTACAAACGAAGTTTAGTATTTTTTTATTTATATAATTGCTAACAAAGAAAGTACCTACCTATAACCTACTTATATGTTTAATTTACTATGAAACATTTTACGGTATTAGAAAATGTTAAAATTGACTCACGTAAGTAGATACCTATGCATGTAACAATGTTATAACTAGAAAAAGAAACAGAAAACATTATATTTCAGTGTATTAACCGCTATTCAAAATATATCATATTACTTACATAAAAAAAATAAATAATTGTATTTCGCGAAGAAGGTTTAATAACTATACATAAGAAATATCCCTATATAATAATAAAGTTTTAGCGTTCGCATCAATTTCTGGCAACAACGGCAGGATGTTTTTCTACGTACAGTCTACAGATTTATAGCAACACTTAGCTTCTCTACTTTACTCGGGAACACTTAAAATTTTCGATAAGGTTGCAGTTTGTCTGACAGCGGATTGTAACTTGCAGTATTATTTTAAATGTGTTATACATGATTTGGATATGCAATTTTCAACATTATGTGTTACTAGATTTTTATATTTAATATGTATAATGGACCTTATCAGAAAATTGTGATATTTTACGATTGAATTGCATAGAACCTTAAAGATATATTTTTATTTTATCAGAAACATGCTCTTTTGGTCAGTATGTAGATACTTATTTTACTATTTTTGCTAGCACATTATCGTACCTTTAAATATAAGTATTCAAACAAGTTTTTCACTACGTATCTAAATTTTTTATTAAGGGTGCTTTTCCACCAATAATGTGCGAGGATGTGTATCGAGGAAAGTGTTTGTAAAAACCAATCATATCGCTTCATTTAGTTTGAAGTTTGAAGCGTTTACCGTTTGAAGCGATACTATTGGTTATTTACAAACACATTGTTATTTTGGTGGAAAAGGTTAAAGGTACCTATAATAATATATTTCCCGCTAGCACTAGCTCCACAACCTGTCAGCACTTCCATCGCAATAGTTCCTTTTGTTTATATACAGCAGTTGTTCTAAAAGAATGCTGAAAAACTCGCAAAAAGCGCTTAGGTGTTTAATTAATTTAAAAGCTTTGTAAGAGACGAGTTTGCCAAGTTTTTTATTATCAGTTTTGTTAACATCGTCCTTATTAGATGTTGATTATTGCACGTGGATGTTGGAATGCTTATTGTATTTATTAATTAGATGTCTAAAAATAGTAAAGTTTTTTCGGATTTATTGTTGAAGCAAAAGGTTTAAAAAGCTTTTATATTGTGTAGGTATAGTCACAATTTTAGAATAAAATGAAAACAAAAAGATAAACGCAATATGGCTTTACGATAAAAAATCTCTTAGGCTTTACGATAAAAAATCTCTTAGAAAAGGATAAGAATTTTTTGAGAAACAAATAAATGTCGTTACACAATTAATTATCAAAACGAATAAGCATAAGATAAAGTAATTTATCAGAATTCTCATAATTTTATTGGAATATTTCTCTAAAAGCTCACATTCTTTTTAAATCTTCAATTAAGGTATCCCATATATCTTAATAAGTATTAGAAATATGGTAATTTTAGTACGTTCTTAGTGAAAATATAGTCTGTTTTACGCCGAACTTATGTTAATTCGACATATGTTTGTATAATACAAGTAAATGGGTTATATATGTTAATATGCTGATAGCACATAAAACATGCTATGCCTTGTCCGAGTGTTTAACATTATGTTTTGGTGTTAGGGGATTTGTCACTCGCAAAAGCTATAGGTATTAGTTAAATGTTCAGGGGTGTAATACGGCCAAATTCTGATGTTAATCTATTAGTTATTTAGAATTAATAACTAATAGCTTTTAATACAGTAGGTAGGTAACTGCCTAGTCAGTTTCCAATTATCAATTATGTATGGTATTATTGGTATTTCCCCACTTAAAAAAAAATATGGGTATCTGTTTTAAACTACTAAAAAATTATAATCATTTAATATTTCTTAACGTTTGTTTGCTTTATGACTTGCTCGGCCAATAATTCCCAATCTGTAGGTAGGTATATTTATTTTTATTTGCTTACAAGAACAAGAAGCTAGCCCACATAATTAACTATAATTCAAATGCTTGATAAGCATATAATCTATCAATATAGAGCCTAGTGTCATGAGCAGTAGATCGCGGTAGGAAATTGAATTATACTGATAATCATCCTAAATCCATCCCACTGGATTATACGACATGGGCTAGTTAATTTTGATGCATGGTTATGAGATGTGATGAGTTTAATTTCTTATGTTTGTTTTGACGTGAATTGTCTGAAATTGAATGCTTTTAAGGCGTTAAAAACGACATCTTTATAGTTTAAGAAGCCCTAAATTGGGGCAGATTTGCTTTGACTAACGTATTTTGGTTTAAACTTAGTATGTAGTCTTGTAATCTTTTATATGGGTATATTTTCTAGTTTTGGTATCATTTTTTCGCTTATACTGGCTCAACAAACATGTTACTATGTATATCAAGTAGAAATAAAATTAACAAAATACCTAATTTGGTACTCGACCTTAAAGAAGAGAGAAGAATAATATTAAAACTATGATCGATATGTAAAACATTCGGTTTGTAAAGTACAAAAACTTCTTATCTTCATATCTCCGAAATAACGGTCAAGACAAAGTTGTTAAGATCCCAAGTAGGTTGTATGAATTCAAAACCCTCGCTTCGCCGTAAACCGAGACCTTAGTTTAATTGTATGGCGACCATCGGTTCGGAATGTCCTCGAATTTGAATTTTTATGCTTTATTTTGTGATAATGGAAGAGAATTGGACGGTTTTAATAAGTTTGGCGAGAACGGAGTTGAAATTTTATTATTGGTAAGTTTAGGATGATGGCATTTTTTGTTACATCACGCAAATTTAAAATTAACCTGTTTTGTGTTTGTCTCGTAAAATATTATAGATAGGTACATAAACTAATAAAACGATATGTTTAAGTTATGCAAAGTAACATATATTTTAAAGAAATCGAATTTTATTATTTTTTAAGATAAAAGAAAATTTATAATTTTTTGTTGAAATGTCTACAAATCTTCACAAAATATGTTACAAATTGTTACCAATTTCCCGGTTTACCATAAACCATGGTCACAGAACCATCAAATAAAAAGTCGATGGACGTGACGGAGTAACGCCAGCTTAGGGTCTACTATTTAGACCCTTTAGCTGATATTAAACACTTTGTATCATTATCGTGCTTTAATTTAGATTTATTTAGGAAGTAGAAAGATCTCAGTTTACCTAAACTGTTGTTCAGATAATTTTTGTATCTAGGTCTCATCCAAGAATCAAAATTGAGACCTAGTCATAACTTATAAATATTAAGAAATAAAAGTGATTGACTATTAGGAATATTTATACCTACTTACTAATTTCATTATCTAGATATTGTAAGCATTATAAATTTTTCTGTACCAGAACACAAGCAAATATTTCAAAGCCAATTAACTATTTCCACCCGTTAAAAACTAAACTTATTCACACACGCATTAAGTTGTAATAATAATTCAAAATTAATAACCGTGAAATGTAATGGGGGACACTACATTCTTATAAGATTGAGACATTGAAGCCAAAGCCGGAACGAAAGGTACGTGTTTATTATTTATTAAACATTAACATCTTGTGGGTATAATTCCATGGAAAATATAAGTGGATAGCTTTAAGACTGTTGTCATAATTTTAAGCGTACTTAATAAGTGGGTTCCTACATTTTAAATATATTGCAAGAGTATTTATTAACCATTGCTTAATAATATTGAAATCAATACATTTCGAATCAACTGTATGTAAGCTTCTGGTAGATTAAAATTCAGTATAACCAGTAAATAAGTACCTAGTACATTGTATGTAGGTACCAACCTATTTAGAAGTTAGAACGCAGAGAACGCAGAATTTATATTACCTACCTATAAACATAACACAGATAATAATAAATTACTGCCAAGAATTCCATAACTGTAGAACTCACAAGAAAGCTGGAACTATTATAATCCTTAATAAACACTAAATCTAAAAACAAAACACCATAATTTCATATAGAAGTACCAGGCTGACAGAAAATGTATGGAAGTGTCATGGTGAAGCCAGTCCGATGCAACTCCAGTCATAACCTTAATCTTTGAACTTAATGGAACAAAAACGCTTAAACCTGTTTTGTACCAAACCTGTGGGATGTTTCCGGGAAACCTTACCGAACTAATATCCACCCTAACAACAAAGACTTAGAGTTCAAGTTACATAATGGATGGAAATGCGGGATTTGTCACCGAAATTGGAGGCTTAATGTAATCGGTATAAGGTTGAAATACCGCTAGCTGGGCGGAAGAGTAGCCTGGGTGGCAAGGTGTAAGTTGTAATACGTTTCTGACGAGGTTTTAATTCCCTCCTCGTGTGAAACTCCTGCGCAGTAGGTAATAGACGTATTAGGACTGTTAAAATGTTATTTTCTATGTGTGACAAAACATCTAGTTCAAATTACTATGCTAAGGATATGTTTCACAGTTCTTAATGGTTATTTAAAAGCCGACATTTTCTTTTTATTTTAAAAGTTATTCAGATCAGGTGTTGAGAAAGTAGAATTTCAATGTGGCTCTTACCACATAACTACTGATATAAGTAGGTACCTACAAATAATTAAATGATTAATCATAACTTACGTTATCTTCTTTCAATTTCAATTTAGTGAATACCAAACGCCAATTCATACCTGAAAATAAAATCATGAAATTAATAAAATCCATTTGCACTCAACATTTAAGAAGAAGTATCTTTTATTTATACACATCCAAAATTACTAATCAATAATTGATATAATATACACAACAAAACAAGATTCCTCCCAGCGAACAGATACTTAAACCGCGCTAAGCAATGTAGGCGGGGGTTTATAAAGTTATAGAGCCTTGAATTTATAGGCAAATCCCGGGTCAGGTACGAGTGGAACAAACAGTGTTGTTTACCAACGAGATTGGGGATTAGGGCCGTTCCTCAGTTGCCTTATCGAAAATATCAATTTTGTGGTTTAATACAGGTGCTCTCGTTTTAGACGAATATTTGTAGACGGATTTTTCGTGTTTTGCTTAACGTAAAAAATAACGATTTTATGACGTATTTTATGATATTACTACGGGAAATATTTAAAATGGTTTTACATTGAAAAAGTTACAACTACTTCCTTCTAACTACTACTATTTATTTGGAAATAAGCCCTAAACGTTTGTTATACGCTTTCAAGCCAAAACGCGAGCAAAACCGCGGGCCCAAAGCTAGTAATCATGTGAAGGACGGTTCCTTTACACTTTATAAAAAGGCTTACCATATTCAGGGTTTGTATAACTTTCTAGGCGTTCTATTTTTATAATAATTGTGACACGGTTTGGTACTCAAAGGTTTTTCCCAAAAAATACAAAAACCACCTCTTTAGCAGTGAAAAAATAATATAAAAATGTATAAAAGAAACTCGAATCCATCGTCACTGACGAAAAACAATAATTGAACCTGCGTCAACGTTGAGAAATATTACCTTGAAAGGTTTTAGGATTTAGGCCGTTGAACTGCCACTATGGGTTTTTACCTAAGCTTATCTAACTTGACATTTCGACACTTATATTACCAACCAATAAATATATTATCGTAAGTAAAAGGTGCGTTTTACTTTTGCGTTATGAGCTTTTTAATTTTCCGTTCGATATAATAATATTGGTTGAACTTATTTCCTATTACTACTTATAGGTCCAATGACCCCGAATAAAAATAAAGCACTATCATAAAAATCTAGCTTTGCTTTCGGCCTTAACTTATTTTTCCTTATAAATAAGGCATTTGACATACCTAATTGATAATAAGTTCATCGAATATCTATACTAGATACCGCTGAAGAAGTTGTTTGTGTGAACGCGCTACTCTCAAGAACTAAGTCTGGTCCGATTTGAAAAATTCTTTCGGTATTAGATAGCTAATACCAACAAGAGCGGAGCACTGCGGGTAAAACCGCGGGGCACAGCTAGTTTACAAATACAATATAGTTTGGAAAAAGTCATCTTACCGTATAAAGTAAACAGGATAGCCATAACTCAGTATTATTAAATAAAAT
>CAJQZN010035281.1:49224-72294 GCA_907164685.1 Colias eurytheme | reverse complement strand
GTGTAAAAAAATCCTCAATAAAACTTCTGTCATCGCGTGCGCTGCGGGATCTATTGAAGATAGAACAAAAAAATGTTCTACGGTATTATAGAATGGATCAATATCTACAAGAAAGTCCGCGATACCATATGTCCATCTTCAGTAGTTATGTTACTACAACAACTTTTTTACGTTTTCAAAGTAAATAGAAGTGCCGACAGTAATCAAACCATGTTATCCATACACATATATTAATCCTTATCCCATTAAATGATGTTTTATTATAGACTGTTTCAATACCAGCAAAATACTTTTTAAATGAAAAGAATTGGATATTCCATTCAAAAGATATAACGAATTTTTAAAAGTGTCAATCTACAGAAAATAGTAGGTATACTGTTCGAGCAGGCCGTAGTGCGGGGGCACAGATATGTGTCTGTGTGCGGGGGTCACGGAGGAATTCTACCAATATGCGTCTTGACGGAACACAGTGGGGTTTTGGTCGGTAGGAATCCGACATAACCCACGGCCCCTCCCCCGGAGGCCGTGGGTATCTATGAAAGATTTCCCCACTAAAACAAAAAAAAAGGCCGTAGTGCGGGACGGGGTAAAGGTGATTTTCATGTGATTAAAAATTAAACCTATAGTCCGACCTATAGTAGACTTTTCACTGTAACGATATCGCTATCTATGCGTGTGAAACCGCAGGGCATTGCTAGTAATAAATAAACTTTATAAGAGTTTGTCAGTCCTATTATGTTTCTTTCTTGTGAGTTATGAATCTAAATAAATATCTCACTATTAACCCCAATTAATTGCTACTATCACAATTCTCAAGTCAACAATCTCGAATGTTCTAGAAGCTTCTACAGTCACAAAAAGTCACTAGAGGGTGGCTAGCCATGATCGTGTTTTAGCATTACATCATTTCCTCTCGTACGTGTTATCACGATAAATGATAACATTGTAGACCTTGTCCGCTTTGTGTCCTATCAATTATCTAAACGATGCTTAGCGCTGATTTATCTGTCAGGTGAGAAGAAACACCACTGCCTGTGCCAATTAGATTTCTAGCTTTAAGTAGTACGATTGGTTCTCACTGTTCATTTTTTTGTGCTGTGTTTCTCACTGTGTAGAAGTGAGGTGTATGTGTAGCAATAATCTTGTGTAGCTGTTGTAAGATGAAAGTGGTTTGAATTAAATGAAAATAAAAGCTTAATTTATGCAATGTAATCATGTAATCAATGTAAAATCAATCAAATCATGTAATGTATTTAAAAAAAATACATAAGTAACATTGGTTTATCCTGTTTTTGTGTTGTGTTTAATCCAACACAACCAATTACTTACTTCTATCATTTATTTCAAGAACTATAAATTATACTTTTTAAATACTGCTACTTCCTAGAATCGAACGTCGTTTCATCGTTTCATTGCGTACAACGTACATTATGTGGCAACGTCAGAATTTTTCAATACATAAACTCGAACTTAACTCGAATCGAATCCCCCTAACACATAGTAACACCACGACCTCATTACTGTTTCTACTCGCGATCGTTGAAAGCATTAAAATCTCGTATATCGTGACACTTAATCGCTACGATTTTTTACCTTTGATTACTTATAATTCAGCTTCTTACTGCAATCACAAGTGGACCACCCGATCAACTTAACGTACAGTTTAATAGACATGTTATAATTGGCCTGACTTATGGTGGCAATATCTATGTAATTGACTATTTAAGTGTTAATTCCCATATACCCGGGCAAGGACTTTTGGTCAATCGAATTTGTATGAACGGTCTTAATTTCTAAATTGGTTTAAAAGCATGCCATAATGCAGTTATTATAACATAACTTATGACACACTATTCTTCATTATGTATAAATTCTAATCGTAGAATAAATAGGTACTTTAGTATACAAGTATCCGTTCCAAATCTATGTTTTTAATTTTATGTTAATGAAGACTTTGGTTTGCGAAATATAACGAAAGTATTGTATTTGTTTTGTATTAAAAGGCGTAATCGACGAATCTTATAACGGTACTGAGAGGTATTATTCATTTGGCTTAATCAGTAAAATCGTATATTATTGATGCTATTTAATTTTAATGGAGAGTACTTGTATAAAATGATTTTGGGGCACCAAACCTACTGGGGCTATACAGGTGAAAATTTGGCCATATGAGCTGTGATATGGGTGAGAAAATTTTCGTATTCAATTACAAATGATATTCATGACACTGCATGTAACAAGTAAAATATATAAACCATTAGATAATTTAATAGGAATTTAAAAAAAATAGGTAGGTAGTAGGTACTATGTATCTATTATCTGGACATAACATTTTAGTAAGGAATTTAAACAGTATGACAAGAAAACGTAAATGGAAAAATAATTTTTAAGATTATATTTACACCATAAACTGCAAGACCTTTGATTTAAGGCCATACATTCAAAAGGAGCCTCAAACTTCGCTTAGTTTGGCTTTTAAATAAGACACAAGTAGGCGTGGTGACTCTTCAGATGATTAAAGATAACGACCGTGGATATCTCATTTAAAATTCAGTTTTATAAAGATAAGCTCGACAGCTCATATCTCCAACAGTATAATATTGTTTTTAGTTTTATTTTTATTGTATATTTTCGATTTTGCAAATATAATTTGCGAAACTGATACTTGATATAGATAAACATCTTGGAGTGGATTTAAAACATCCTTTTAACAACTAGTATGTGAATTTGAAATGTTTAATACAATATTTATGGCTTTCCGATAGTACAAGAAGTTTTAGTTTCGAGTCAGAATTGGGATCAGTAAAATCGTTTAATGATAATTTTATGATTATGTGTGTGATGGAATTCGCTATGATTGCATTAATGTTTATCCTAATATGCTTGTTTTGTGAATACATAGTTGACCTGTCCGTCGCGTCGAGAATAGCCTGCAATCTGCATAACCGAAATAAGGTAAGGTTTGTTACCAACTTGTTAATAACGTGACATTATATTCTAGCAAGAACATAGTACAATATACATATCCTCAAATTATTTCCAAATAATTAAATCAAATGACCGCCAACATACCTTGATTCCAAGCAGATGTGATGTTCTCGTGGTAGAAGTATTCTGTTTCCTCTTCATCAGACCACAGCACTCCCTCTATGCTAGATGTAAACGCCTGACCATCTGTAGGATCCAATATAGATCGCCTAGACAGCTGGTCATAACTAGGAGGTCTTGAAAGCGACTGCGTGGAAATATCAGCTAAAGACGAGCGAAAATTCTTTACGCTCCTACTATCTATAGGCCGATAATACCTCAACGATCGTGTATCCTCAGACTTAATTGATCGGAGCGATCTGCAGTCATAATTAGGACCGTCATTTGTTATATCCCCTAGCGAGACTTTAAAGTTGTTTGACGATATATCCCCTAAAGGTACTTCGCAAGAGCGACGTTTCATGCTGGTTTTTTGAGACGGCGCCTCGCCTGTGGCTTGCATGTGCCGGCTTACACCAGCGCTATGCAGGAATTCGTTTGAATTGTACATTTTATTAAGCTATCTAGTAGGAACTATAATATGACTGGGCATTTGGAATTATTCGTTCGGTTGCTTCCACGGTGAGGTATCTGAAACAATAAAAATAAATGTTATGCCTACAAAATAATTGCTATTTTTTCATTTAAACTATTCTATAATTTTTAACCGACTTCAAAAAAAAGGAGGAGGTTATCAATTCGGCCGGTATGTTTTTTTTTATGTATGTACACCGATTACTCCGTGGTTTCTGAACCGATTTACGTGATTCTTTTTTTGTTCGTATAAAAATTTTATTCGGATAGGCCCAGTAGTTTTTATTTTATGAGCATTTTTGTCTGTATTTGTAAATGTTCAAGTGCAAGTTTGAAGTCGGTTGTTTTTAACGCAGTTATTGACTTGTATTAATTGTTAAGATTTTACTCAAAAACTACTCAATAGATTTTAAAATAATTTTTCGTATGATGTAATTTACATTTTTAACATATTTTTTTATCGTGGGTCAACTTGCGAGCGGAAACTAGACTAATATTAGCGTTTAGCTACTATTATGTATTCTGTGCTAATATTTTAAAATAATATTGAAATTCTTAAAATATACACAATTTGATACAGCGCCATCTATGCATACTTGTGCAAACTAGTGCAACGCTATCATGTGAGCGAAACGAATAGAAAAAGTTCGACATGACAATTCTTACTACCAGTTTCGCTTCATTGATAAGAGATGGCGCTATTTTATAAAAATACAATACTAAAAATACTAAAAAAAAAATATAATGTAAAAATTGTAAAACTATTAACGAATCGTGTTTAGTCTAAGTATAGTAATACTATTAACTAGCTTTTTATTATAACGTATAGAGTACGACGAATTTTTCTGATTTTGTATACAATGTGACCTTATTTTCTGTCACAACTATATTTTTTGTGTTCAATCATTCAGGAAGTTAACCTCCATTATTAAAGCGAGGGTAAAACTATCGATAAAGATCCTCTCCAATTCTACTTAATAATCCGCTAGTCTATTAGGTTAGATAGCAATCAAACCTCCAATCACGTCTATGTAGTTACGAACAAAACAAATAAATAGAATGACAATAAAAGGAGCACAAAATAAGGTTATAGAGAGATTGTCTGCGACGTTGGTAAATACGTAGGAAATGAAATCGCCACAGGCCACTTAGTTTTAATACATCTTATTGCATTTCTATTGTTGTTACTCGATTTGGTATCGATGATTAGTATAGCTATATTAACGTGGTTATTAATGATTATTGATTATATTCGTTTTGAAACACGATTTTCCTCTAATTGACAGAAACTACGAAAACGTTGCACTTGTGTGTACAAGAAGTGTTATGTTCACTTCTTTTATTCATATTAAAATTGAGATATAGCATTGAGATACTGAGTACCTATAATGAATTAAGTACTTATGAGATAAATGTTTGTCTTTTCTAAATTCTAATACGAGCATAGGTATACTTATAATATGCGTAAATATGTGATGAAAGCTTACAGATTTCGTTGGATTTTCGTTGAATTAGTGTTAATTTAAAACAAAAACACCCTTTAAATACATTTATTAACATATCCTCTGGCTTTAAAAATCTACACTGGTGAAACAGACAAATGCATGCCATATATAAAACAATGACGTCACAATCTTCTCATGTTCGCCGTGATGAGGCAATTCACAATTTAATGCTGCAAGAGCGGCTATTAAAGCACTAAGTCCTTTAATTACAGCTGTAATACAAGAACTATTAACTCATAACTTTGTCGAGATGACACTTTGTTGTAAATTTTATAGCGCTTAACGTTGACAATACGGCATCAAGATGGTTGTCTAGAACACGGCCTTACAAAGTAATGAATTTAACATTTACTTGCGTTTTTTATGGGGAATATGAAAAATAATAGGTATAGAAGAATTTTTAATTTAATGTATAGGTAGGTACCTACCAATGCTTTTCCATTTATAATTTATGTTCAGCTAATAACATTTTTTTATTCTACATTCAACAACTATCAAATCGTTAAGCCCTATACAAATTAAAATTTGAAAAGTCGAACCAAAGGTTTATGTTCGAAACACGTCAAAATTGGAAATTAACCATTGTAGAGTCAGTAAAATATTAGTGAAAAAAAATAATTTAAAATAATTTCTGATTCCACTCATATGTTAAATTGCGAATCGCAATCGAAATAAAACTCATAATTTGTACGAAGTTAAAATTGTCGACGAGTGCCGCGGGAACGGTACCAAACTTCGTTGCAATGATGCAAGCAATAGCAGTGGTCCTTTAGGATTATGTTCTATTTAACTTTGCCTTTGTGATGCTTCCATTGCGAATCGAGAGTTATTTTATCGTATAGTATGTTTATGTTCATTAAAATCGACTTAATTAGCGACATACCTCGCGAGGAATTAGGTCATGCTTGCAGCGGAGTAATAACCATTCTGGATTATGATATTGATAGGTATAAATTATATAGAAATGAGAATGAGTAGCCCTAGCTTTTATGCTTACGTATTTTTAGCTATGCAGATATTGAAATCTTTCTATAAGACTAAAGTATATTAATAATAGCGGTGCTCCGTCTAAGACAACTAGTCTAAGATTGACTCTGAATTTTTAAAGACAGACAGGCAGAAATATGACGAATGAAACATTTATATTAAAAATGTTTGTAAAATAGTACCGATTTCAGTTTTAACTTCACATAAATTCCCAAAAATTGAATAGCCCCAATACACTACAACTGTAGAATGGCCAGTTGCCCGTACAATACCTATTGTAAACGTCAATTAGCAAGCAATACGTAGCTTGTGTCAATCCATGTCAAGCTGTTCGTGAAGCATTGTATAGTGTTATATTATCTATGAAGCTTTGTCAAAGAGCAATGGGTCAAACTGTGCAAGTGCTGTGCAAACAATATTATGTTATATTTTAAGATTAATATGAATACATCTTGAATGTGGGAAATGTAAATGATAAACATTGAGAAATCAGTTTTAACTTGGTAAGAGCAGGAAAGTGGATTCAATGTCTAATATGTAATATATTTTGTCTATAGGTTGTATTTTTAGTTTGTACTTACACATAATATGGCTTGCAATTGGTGGCTCCTTCTTCCATAATTTATAAATGAAATAAAAAAAAAATTAATAGGATTTGTGAATGTCCGATGAAGTAGATTTTAAGTACTTATAGTATTATAATATTATGTATGATTTAAGTATGTTTTGCAAAAAAGGAAGGAAGGTTGTACCTATACCTGAAATAATGAAAATTCAAATATCGCTCTAGATAAATCTCTACCGAATCTAACAATTCGAAAAAAACTTAAAAATATTTCAATCTATGAATAAATTTACCAAAAAATGTTCATTCATAAAAAGTCCATTTCATATATTGCAAATAAAAAACGATGTGCGAATTGCCAAAGCCCTCGACGGATGGTTCTAAGCAATAATGACAAAGGGCGTAATATGTCCGTTAAGCTTACAATAATTAGAATTAATTAGGGTCCAATTGCAACCTAATTACTTGGGAAACTCAAAAAGGTTCAATGTGACTTTTTATTTGTTGACGAAGCTAATTATGGCAATAATCTCCTTTGGTAATTGCAGCTTACGTTTTTATGAACTGTTTTCTGTCAGTTTGTGTCTCTTTTTCTATACCATTATTAGAAAGAGGAAAAATTTGTTGTTTTTCTTGCTTAAAGATTTCAATAAAAAACTCCTTGATCGTTTTTAGAAATTTGTGTATCACTGGAAAGCTACATGTCTATCGAGTAAACAAGTAAGTAATTATCTCATGGTAATTAAATGCAGAAATAGAATTTTATTTTTTTGTGTGTGTGGTAATAACTCAGGCCCCGGAATCACAGACACAATAGAAAATCTATTGTGTCGTGGACCGATCGGGCCGTTCGGGGCTAAATGGGTTAAATTGGGAAAAGCAATCCTAATCTAATTTCGACTAAGGCTTAATCTCGACAAAATTACTAAAATACAGACATAGCATTTCTATATTTTGCTCGAAAAACATACTAAAGCTAATAGCAGTAAATAATTCCAAAAAAGTACAACCAACTAGTTACCTAAAAGTTACAGGCTGACAAAGTCCAGTCGAATAAAACTCGTATAAATTATGTTTTATGTAAGCGGTTTACTAAAAACAATTGAAAAAGTCGATAAACAAAGGGAATCAGAACATTAGCGACCTTTGCCGAACAACAATAGAAGGTACGAAAATAACTGAATTTTCTTATAAATCAACCCTTTAAGGTAGGCGTGGAACTGAAAGTCCAATAATTTAACAAACCAAATAATGAAGTTGAACCAAAAACTTTCCGGCTCTGACTTATTGTAGAATATAAATTGCGTCAAGTTTTGTCAATAAATCTTGCGGTTATCTGACTTGTTTGTAACCATCTATATTTGTGTTTGAAATCGTGGAATTAAAACCTATTTTTTAGTGAAATTAATTACATAAAACATACGTTTAGAAATTAAACATTTTAACGGATTTTAAATGCGATTTATTCATTATATTAATATCCCGACGTTTCGCACACTTTGCATGGGGAGACTCAAAATATACGTTACAAAGATATCAACGGGTCACCATGAAATTTGACTTTGATTGCAAAGCATTAAATTTCGTAGTTTAGGTCGTAATTAGACGGAAAAAAAATATATGGCATGAAAAACTTTGCTTTTGTGCTTAGAAGACTGATTGAAGGAAATTTTTAAAAATCTCGGATTTTAATTTTTGATTGAAAATAAAACTATTGCAATAAAAATGTTTATTATTTTTATTAAGTTTTACTACCAAATTAGCTTACAGAAAAGTGGAAAATAACTTAAAAGTGCACACTTTTACTTTTTCTTTTATGTTCATAGCTACTTTCTCTCAATAAACCCCAAATATAGTCGCCCATCATGTTTTCATTGTATTGGCCTTGATAGCGTTGTTCAAAATTCATGATGTCCTGATGGAAACGTTCTCCTTGCTCTTCGGAATAGGCTCCCATGTTGTTTTTAAATTTATCCAAATGAGCATGCAGCATATGTACTTTTAATGACATCCTGCAGCCCATGGCCTTAAAATTTGTAATTTGTAATTTGCATTACCTTCCAAACACCTTTTACAATATCTACAAGCAACATGTGGAGCCCATGGCTTATCTTGATTCCGTACAGGACAGTCAAAATATGCTTCATAGGCTTCACAGAGAACGTGAGATGTCTTTAGTTCATATTTCACGTCTCGAACTTTAATAAATTGACCACATATAAAACAAAATTCATCAGCATCGTATTTGCACTTTCGTGACGACATTTTAAGTTATTCAGGGCCTGATGGTTGTTTATCACTCGGGTGCCATCTAGCGGCACAGTGTAAACGTTAATACCCCACTCTCACCGCGCGGTCTTTTTAAAAATATTAAAATCAATTAAAATTTATGAAAAAATTGAAAAATGAGTATTATTATTATAACTATCACAAAAGCAAACTTTATACCGCAAAAAGGTATTTTCTTTTCGTTTTTGTGCATAACTAACTGGAAAATAATAGTATAAACTTTAGGACAAAGAACGAAAATTTTTTTGTCGAGTCGTGATATTTTGTTTATCCATGTAGAAAACCTTATTTTTTGTAAGAGCCCTAACATAATATAGAGACATATGTATATTTATATAATAAAACAACGTTACAATAATATATTTTTTGTAAGTTTTATACATTAATATAACATAGAGCATAATAATATAATTTTTGATGGAATTCTATTGAAGTCTATTAGCATTAACTAGACGAAAAATAAATATTAAAGTTGTTTCAAAAATGCAGCAAATATTATAAGTATATTCAATTTTATGTTAATGTTTACTCAGTAAATTATTCCATTTTGTTATTGAATTTTAATGTTTACTTGAATAATATACAGTGTACACTATTATAAGCAAATTCAAAGAAGGCAAATAATATATCAAATATTTTTAAAGGTTCAATGACTGTAATGTAACTAACCTCACCCATTTTAGGTTCTAAAAGTAATTGAGCCCTTTCGATACTCTTCAATCCGTTAGACTTTATTTAGGCTATGTTTGTATACCTTTCCGTTGATTTTGTGGATTCTTTACTTCACTAGAGAGGCACAATTTTAATATAGATTACTAGAGCCCGAACGAGCTACGAACATATTTATTTGCTCTGTGTCTGGGTGTTAATTATCTATATAAGTATTTATTTAAAATTATATATGTATGTTTATCAGCCATCTGGTTTCCATAACACAAGCGAAAGCTTAGTATGGGATCAGATCGTGCCGTGTGTGAAAAATTGTCCTGAAATATTTATTTATTTTATCTCATGTATATTTAGTTTTTGTTTCTAATACTTTAAATATGCTAAGTAATAGCATGAAAAAATTAATTTAAATAATTTTATTTTAATCTTGTAATCTCTACTATAAAGTTATTATTTATAATGTTTTATAAGTTGGTAGAATAAAAATGTGGTGTGGATGACGTCATCAACTCATCCGACTGCCACTTGGCCAGGTTTATATCCAACAAAGAATTGCATAGAATGTTTTTTCGTAAAAACGCAGTCGAAAAGATTTATAGGTTTTACCTTAAAATGTGAGAGAATTCACAAAATAAAGCTTAGTCAAAGAGGGATTTGGTAAGAAAATAGTGAGCTTTCGGCAGCCGGTGACAAATTGGAGCCAGCCTGGCTTTTTGAGTGTTATATTTTGTAGAATTTGAGAAATACATTCCTCTATTACTAGAGCAATCTGTCATATTTTTAAATCGTGTGTATAGTTTAGAAGGTATGTAGGATTTTATCAGACATTACCCGCCCGCGGCTCCGCTCGCGCTTTAACCCCGAACGGCCAGATCCGACCGCGACACAATAGATTTTCTATTGTGTCTGTGATCCTGGGGCCTGATGGATTAAAAGAAAACCCGCATGGCTCACGTTCCTGTGAGATTTCCGGGATAAAAAGTAGCCTGTGTCTTATTCTGGGTCTTCATCTACCTATATACCAAATTTCATTGTAATCGGTTCAGTAGTTTTTACGTGAAAGAATAACAAATATCCATCCATTCAACCGCACAAACTTTTTTTATTAGTAGGATTTAAGACTAGTTTACGATTTTCTTTGTCTTATATATTAATGTTTTGCTATCAAATATTTAAAAAGCTATCTTTTAGATAAAGTTCTGTTGAAATGTATACTGTATGAACAGGTAAGATTTTTTTAAACAATACTAATCATAAATGAATGTTAAAGACTTCTGCGAAATAAAGAATTGATAATTTGAATATATAAAATACATCCAAGAAAAAGGTATCCCAAGGCAATATAGGAAATAAGCAGAACCAATAGAAAGCTACATATTGTAAGCCTTAAGCCGGATTTCCAACTCCGTGTTCCTTATTTGTGTTTACAATTGTTTGGATATATTTTGTTGGAATTATTTCTTTTAGATAAAACTTTCTGGAAGATCTTTAGTACATATAGGGTATAACATAATTTTTTTTTCATAATTTTTACCAAATGTTGGTAAACTATTGTTGATTTAAAAGTTACAATTACGTAGTTTAGAAAAATGCGTAGATATACAAAGATAATTATTATTAAAAAAAACTTGACATCTTTATAAGTTTTATTATTCAGATTACAAATACATTATTTTACTTAATGATATATCGTTCTCACATATTACATATTCTTATTGTTTATACCCTTTTTCAACTTAGTAAAATATATATTAATATAGGTAAGTACATAATAATTTATATACCTATAGAAGCTTTTACCAAACTTCTGTTACATACTTGTGTTTTGTGTGTATGTGAAATTTATGTAAATACGCCTGGTTTTGACAAATTTATAGTGGTCTCTATCATTGTTTAGTTGAAACCATGTTGAAACATTATTTGTCTGACTCGACCCGCCTTCGCTTCGCTTCGCTTCGCTTCGCTGACATTGAAAGCAAAATTATCAAGTATGGATTTGTTTTGTGAATAATGTGGATATGTAAAGTAGTTAACTATTTATTTCATGAGAACAGAATGAATTTAATTGTAATAATACTAATAATTACCGATAAAATAGCAACCTAATATTTCAATGAAAATAATCGTATGGCAAAATGAAATTAGCACATATTTGTTAAAAGGATATTATAATTCTTGTTATTTATATTTATAGAGATAATCTTAATCTTAATACTATTATAAAGGCGAAAGTTTGTAAGGATGTATGGATGTATGGATGTTTGTTACTCTTTCACGTAAAAACTACTGAACCGATTACAATGAAATTTAGCACACATATAGAGGGTAACTTGGATTAACACATAGGATAGGTTTTATCCCGGAAATCCCACGGGAACGGGAACTATGCGGGTTTTCCTTTGAAAATGCAGGCGAAGCCGCGGGCGGAAATCTAGTATCAACATAAAATGATTTATGTGGTCACTTAAACTCGAAGATAATATTTTATTTTCAATACATGTGTAACAAGTTCTACAAATATTATATTTATTCGAAGATCACGCAAACCAGAGATGAACTCAACCTGTATAGATTTACCCAATACGAAAGAAACATTTCATTAAAATTTTCACGAGACACATTTCTTGGCGCTAAGTGCTTCTTCATTATTCATCGTCTGTACTTAAATATTGAATTCATTTTCGTTATTGTATACATTTGTAAAAAATGAGCCGCCATTTTTGAGGGCGAGGAAATTTTGCGGAGAGATTGAGGTTTGATTAAATAAAGTAATGATGGTGGCATGGATGGTCTATGGGGTACGGTTATTTTTTTGAGTTGTTTAATTCGCGAATATTGTTGTTAATTTTGTTGGACGTTATTATAGGGGTGTGTTATATATGTAGAAAATTTTTGTTAAAAGTACAGAATTATGTAGTTTTAAGTAAAATGTGAAAAATTATCGTGAGGTTGAATACAATTCTTGCTAACTATTCTACAATCCATACTAATATTATAAATGCGAAAGTAACTCTGTCTGTCTGTCTATTACTCAATCACGCCTAAACTACTGAACCAATTTTCATGAAATTTGGTATGGAGATATTTTGATACCCGAGAAAGGACATAGGCTACTTTTTATCCTGGGAAAATAATGCAATCCCGGAAATCCCACGGGAACGGGAACTATGCGGGATTTTCTTTGACTGCGCGGGCTGAATTTTTATGAATTTGAGAAAATGAATTTGAATTGAATGAATTTGAATTTAGAATGTAAATTATTATTTAACATAAGCATTATTTCAGAGCCCATCATTCCTGCAAATGGCGCGTGTCTCTCTTATAAAAGGCATAAGATATGCCTTTTATAAGCCCACAAATAATAATAATGCCCACAAATAATCTAGGCGTACTATATTCAACTATGCTATACTAAAACTTATTAATGGGTACGACAAGCTGATCCATAACGTGTCGATCCTCCGGAGTATAGCAATCAATGCAGATTATATCCCAATAGGCGGGTCCACACAGAGCGAGCAGCCTCGCGAAGCTATTGCTGCGCGGAGCAGCCTCGCGAAACAATTGCTGCGCGAAGCAGCTCGGACCGTGTGGACGTGACTCAGACAACACGCGTGTGTGACGTCGTTTTCTCCCAGTAGAAGCATCCTAGCATTCCTAGCTGTCTTCGTGCACAAATGGGATAACAATGTCTCGAGACATTGTGTTAAAATCCATGTCTCAAGCTGATTGTAAATAAAAATAATCGATATTGTAAATTAATCTTGTAATTGAATTGATTTTGTAATGTTTATTAAATGTATAATTATTGATACTAACATAGTTTTAAGGTCAGTACTAACAATAATATAATCTGAAATAAATAAATTTTCCTCGGGTGATCCACCACACTGACCGAGCTGTTCGCGTGGTAATTGCTTCGCGAGGCAGCTCGCTCTGTGTGGACAGCCCTAATTCCTATAAGCACTATAGTGAAGTTAGTCAAACAAATATGTTAGACTTTTCGGTCGATAGGTTAGGATAAACTTTTTAATATATTGATGGGTCTCCCGCGTTACATCTGATAGTTTTTAGGTTTGAGAAATTCTATTAGGGTAGGAAATTGTTACAGCTGAATACCTTAAAATTATCTATATATGTTTAGTTTTTAAATTCATTTTAATAAATATGAAAGAATTTTTATATTAGAGATAGAGATATTAGGCATTTGATTAACTTACAGGCATTTAGAAAAATGTGACGTTCCTATAATATAATGGTAGAGCTAAATTTGGCACAAACAATTTATACTGACCAACGTAATAAAACAAATACTTACTTACATATACAAAACAGCCCTTACATAATACAAATTATCATTAATCAAAGTTCAGTTTGTTATTAAAGTAAGGAAATATTATAGTTATTTAATACAATGTTTCATCAAACCGCAAATATCAAAATGTATCATCATTGCATGTGTCGCCAAATTGCAGCCTTCACTAACAAATATGACGCAGCTAACGACTGCGGCCGAATGATATATTTGCTAGAACATTCCACAACATTCTAGAACAATCGATTGTGTGAATAGAAATTACTAATGGTTATGTCATGAAGTACTAGTGTTAAATGGTGTTTAATTTAGACTAATAATATTGAATACGGCACCTATTTCATATTTAAATAATATTTCAGGAAAATTTTCACACACCGCACGATCTGATCCCATACTAAGCTTTCGCTTGTGTTATGGAAACCAGAAGGATGATAAACATACATATATAATTTTAAATAAATACTTATATAGATAATTAACACCCAGACACAGAGCAAATTATTATGTTCATAACACAAAAATATTGGCCCCGGTGGGAATCGAACCCACGACCTCTGGCTTCGTAGGCAGGTCCACTAACCCACCAAGCCAACCAGTCAGTCAAAGAAACATTTAATTTGCTGAAAAACATATCAGAATTCAAAATTATAAACCACATAACTAAATTAGAAATTCGCACCAGGTATAAGTACCTACATTTACATAGAGTATGTAAGTATCGAATTTGCCTAATTCAATGAAGGTAAACAAAATCCCTTAATAGTGCGAACAAGGCTGCTTCTTATTAAGATTTATTAGTGCTTGGGGCACACTGGGTACAATAATTTTGCATAATTAGCATGTTACGGTTTCACGGCGTGAACGGGTTAAGTGTTTGTTAATTCAGGTTGTAAATGTGTGATAATAACAATGAATCATTTAGTGATATGATGAAAATAATATAAGTGTAATTTTTTGTTGAAATTATGAAAATGTCAGTGATGAATGTATTGTGCTTGAGCTTGTGAAATGTATCTGTCGTAAACCATTTTTCAGTTCACTGTCGTAACTATTAAAAATTAATAAGGAGTGAATTTTTATATTGTAATGTAGTTGAATAAATGATCTCTTTTATATGTAAAACAATTCTCTTTCTTTTCTCACCCGTTTAATCTAGGTGGAGATCAAAGAAGACTTTACTAAGTGTGTCACAGGTTTTATTATTTATTCGTAACCGCAAGCTTTTAGCTCAGTGAAATAAATCAAGATTTAGTTAAAATACAGTTTCAGTAAAACCCACAGAGTATTTTTCTTAATAAAAATTGGATTTATGATAAGTCTGGTATATGGGAAATTTTAAGAAACACAGCAGTTAAATCTAATGCATTTTGTAATACAAGCATTATTACATTACTACCTAATTAATATAGAGTAGGTACCTATATTCAGGATACGTAGTAAATATATCAATTTTTATTACATTAAACGCAAAGGCTATTTTTTGTATTGATGTTATCTTCCTAAATTAAAAAAAATATAGTTTCCATTCTGACCATTTTTTTATGTAAGCCTACAAATCTTTCCGGCTGTGGGTTCGTCCGCGTTTTCAAAGAAAAACCCGCATAGTTCTCTGCATATGTGTTAATGCAAGTTACCCTCTATATGTGTGCTAAATTTCACTGTAATCGGTTCAGTAGTATTTGCGTGAAAGAGTAACAAACATAAACACCTATAACAAATCCATCCTCACAAACTTTCGCCTTTATAATATTAGTAGGATAGGATAGGACATACATAAAATCGTTGAATACCACATATAGACGCTAGACACAAATATTTCATTAAAAGCAAGCAAACATTGGACCCAAAGTTAGTCACGATTTATATAAGTATCAACATAAAACGCTCACCTTAATTGCTAAGTTAATTCAGGTAAGGGTAAAATAATTTCGTGAGGATTCTACATTAATTTAGACCTTAGTGTAAGATGAAGGAAATTTTAGGCCGCGCCGTGACAAAGGTTGTAGTACAGGCGCTTATTGCTTCAACTTCAAGTTGATTTAAGGTAGCTTGAGGTACAGGCGGAAGCGATTTACGTGATTACCAGTTTAACTTGTACATTTTCAATTAAAGTTTTCTTTTGTAGGATGCTCTTTCATATTCATTTCAAATTGGATATGCGACGAATAATTCAAATTGCGCAATATGCGACGAAGAAAAAAATGATCTCGCAGTTTTTACAACTTAATAATTTTATTTCTGTACGTAAATTTTCCGATTATTATTCGTAATAAGAAAAGATATATGAGTAATCATATTATCTCAATTGTCGATTATGATTAAATGTGTGTAGGTAAACACGTGATATTGAATATAACAGTGTATTGTATAGATAGTGTATATATACACTGTTATATAGAACATAGAACATATGTTCATACGAAAAAACCGTTAGTATCTAATTAAACGCTTTCATTCGCAAAGCCACACCCTAAGCTTTTCAACAATGTCGGCACGCAAATATTTCCCTGTGGTCGGAGTGCCGACGTGCTACTATCTCTGTAAGGAACATTCCTATGTAAACACAAGATTTTCTACCAAATTCCTTAACCCTATTCGATCCCTTTAACTCTCGGAATGCGTGCTTGTTTACAATTTAGATTTCTTCAGTGTGAAAATGTGAATCCGTTAATGGGCTCGCAACTATGCGATGCTCTGGAATCTCTATTGGAATATTTTTGCGTGACTAATTTACATTTTTATCTGAGTCACGATTGAAAAATATATGTGTCTTACGCTTTTTCGATCAGGTCACGTGTCCTGACGCGAGTTTAAGATTTTATATCCAACGCCGCTAAAGAAGTTGTCACTTCAAAAATATTTGTGTCTGAACTTGCCAGTCATTTGAGTCACTTGTATCATGGACCAATATTATATACCAATACCAGTATTCATCTCGAGTGTATTTGTATAACATTATTTAATTGATTAATTATTTCAGGCTTATTACTTTGTATATTACTTTGTACGAATGGATTTTCCTTTCTTCCCTTGTACACGTATGCCTCGGTAACAAAACAATTATATTAAATACTTAGGTACCTACTTTACTTGAATAAATTATAACCAATTTCAAGAAAGACATAATAATAAGAAGTACAATTATTAAGAAAGATGATAAGAAATGTATATTCTTTTTTGTATACGAATTTAATATGGAATAGTTTGGACAACAATATCAATATTAAATTTGAGAAAAATTATGTTATTTATCAACAAATGTATTCTTGGTTTTATTTTGTATTGCGTTACAAAAGAATATAATCGCTATATGAAATGAAATTACCGCAATTTTCAAATGTACATTATAATAAAAGATAATTTGAATGAAGAAATGTAAAGATAATATTTAATAACTCGGCCCCGGAATCACAGACACAATAGAAAATCTATTGTGTCGTGGACCGATCGGGCCGTTCGGGGCTCAATGGGATGAAAATTAATTGATAAGAATGAGGCATAATATAATAATTTACAAGATGATGAAGATATTTAATATGTATTACGATAATTTAAATATATATGTAACTTTTAAAATGAGGGAAAATCGATAAATAAAAGCCATATTGTTTCATGTTTAATTGGTAATGACGACTGCATTTAAGACTAAGTAGTAGGTAAGTATTCATTTTATATCAAGTCGAGTATTTATAAAGAAAATATTTCAGTTTACTCGTCGAATTTCATTTCCGAAAATTGATTTTTATGCTTGCAATCATAATGGGGATAAAATCTTTTATATTATAAGTGTTGGGTCAAGCACTTTACTTAACGGGAGAAAAGTATAAATAGGAGTTCCTGGTATATCTTTTCCTTACTATAATTTTGTGAGATTGATGGAAGTAAACCGAAAACTGGACCGAGACTGAAAATTTACTGGTTTTATAAGTAGGTATATGTTATGATAAATATTACAACGTTCACATTTTTTTCATCAAAAACAGAATTGCATAGTCTCATTCGAACAGTCCTCTAACAAAGATATAGGAATTAGTATTTTATCTAAAACTTATAGATTAGGTTTGTAATTGGACCTTCGCCGAGAATATCTATGCATACATAGACACAACTTTATAAATTACCTAATTTTTGAAAATATAATCATTATTTTCATCATCGACAAATCAATTATAATTACAATTATCATTTTCTAATATTGCGCTTACATGTTCACCATTAGGTATATTTTTTCGTAATTCTAAAACGTTATTTTAAAGAGCCAGTATAAAATATCACCATTCATCATAGTTCACGGTAATTGTGTAGCAAATTGTCTATTCAGTACGGAACAATCTCGAATGGGATTGTTACGGAAGAGGATGAAATTCGTATAATTCAAGCACTGTCAGTTGTTTCCGTTAAGACGTTTCCATATTGGTGTAGTTGTGTGCGATTTTGCGACGTAAGATGTATGATAGATGGAGGGTGATAGGGTTTGAAATCGTGTGTTAATGTAAACTTCTATTATGAGGAGCAAAGCTTGTTTAATGCGATTTAAATCGACAACTACTTAAGTGATTTTAAAAATAATTTTGGCGTTAGAAAGCTGAAAGCTGAAACATCTTTATAAAGGCTTTTTTTCATGTAAATCTGAAATTAAAAGCTAATAGTAATTAGCCCTTAGTGCTTAAATTTTAGTATTTAGATAATTTTACGATTCTGATTTAAGTTTAAATTTACGAAACATCTTCGTCTTAATGATGTCTTCATTCGCGTGAATAATACACTATTTAAAATATGTCAGATACCTATTAATTTTATTTCCTTCGCAAAAAACGTTTTATTTTAGTAAAAAATATTTAACTTGAGAACTTTTTTAGTCTATATATTCATATAGAATTCCTTTAAATCATGCAATCAACTAATACCTAAGCACAACAAAAGACAGTCGCAAACTTATCCACCATTAAAGACGAGCCTTTATAATTCGCAAATTATTCGCATCGTTCGCGTTTTTATACAGGATAAAAAACTCCCTCCGACCTACTGCCTCGGTAATGTATACGTAACAATAGCTTTAATTTGAATGAAACTGTGAGTTGAATGGTTTTCAGATAATGGTACGGGGTATATTGGAAATATGGGGAAATCACGGTTAATTTAGCGGTTAAGGGCTAGGCAATTTCTATGCTGTGTTGTTGGAATAATTCATAACTTCTTTTTGGTATCTTTTTGTCTTAGAGATAGATACGAGAGGCTTTATGATGATTCATGTATTTTAAATATAATAATTGTTTGCAAAATCAAATTGCACGCTTTATTTTGTCACAATTAAAAAATACTTAATGTGAAATTTATTTTTACAGGTTATTAGAAGGACATATTACAATACATGAAGATATTACAATTATGACAGCAACGACGGGGCGTAGTGAATGATAGAAATTAAAGATTTTAAAGGATTTTAAACGCGATTTTATTATCCCACACAGCGAGATCACGGGAACACTGTGAATAAATCGCGTTTAAAAATCATTAAAATGTTTAATTTCTAAATGAATAATACTTGTGAATGATCTACATATGTTATGTATAGGTCCAAGGTTAATTAATCAATCATTTGGAAATGCCACAGAGAGGTATTGGTCAATCGTGAGTGGTTTAATTTGCTAATTGAGTTAACAGGGTCATTCCAATCCATTATAGATACATAGAGTGAAGGGCTCTTTAAAATTATTATTAAAATTGAATTAGGCTATGTACATATATCGTCTCTACTAGCTGTGCCCCGCGGTTTCACCCGCATTGCTCCGCTCCTGCTAGTTTTAGCGTGATGATATTATAGCCTATAGCCTTCCTCGATAAACGGGCTATCTAACACAAATTGGACCAGTAGTTTCTGAGGTTAGCGCGTCCAAACAAACAAACAAACAATCTCCTCAGCTTTATAATATTAGTATAGAATATAGATAACAGAAGTTGGTTTGGTGAAACTTGCACAGTTGTTGACTGAAGTTGACAAAAAAAATGTAAGTATTCAAGTTTAGTTATGTATTTCAGTCGATTTTTAATTTGATAATACCTTCATAATATACTACAATATCACAGGAGCGATAATAGAGACACATATTTTGTAATTAAAATTTTAAATTTCTTCTTAGAGCCATTTGAATCCGCATTGTATTTCAAAAAACGTTTGAAAATGTATCTCAAATAATGAATTCAAGCCCACTGTTCGAATGAGAGCTTTGATGTTTAAAAATAAACCAATGGGATACATTGCTTTCGAGTCCATTCGAATGTCATGATCTGATTGGTTGATTTTTAACCGTTCTATTAACTGCGCCTCGGTTACATGAACGTTTGAATTTAGAATTTTTGCTAACGGCTCTATTTTTATTCCGTTACGGTTTTTTTCGGCATTTAGGCGAAACAAGATTTGACATTTATATTAATAGACAGAAATATTATTATATTATAGCAAAAAAGAAACTGGAGTTGAAAGTGACAAATAAAACTTTAAAAGAGTGGATATTCTAAGAGTAAATTCGCGGGCAATGGCCAGTAAAATGGATTCGCAACTCTTTTAAGTTCATTTAAAGAGCAAGTCGAAAGAACGCTTGAAATTTATGTTGATAAATTAAAGATGATTCCAAACTAGATGTTACAAAGTAAATCGCACTATTTCTCAAAGAAACGTTAAGGAAACTGCAAATACATCAGCGTCACTTACAGTACGGATTCCACTTGAAGGGATTTTTATTTTAGAAAATTGGAAAGGCAGCTTAGTGTGTGGCTGTAATGGGAAATTATTTGTGCTGATAAAACCCGTCGCAGAGACGAAGACGATGGGGATAGTACTAGTGTAACTCGATGCGAGATAGCATTCTACATGTTAATTTTTAACTGATTAATAAAACTATAAGCGCGAAGAATATTAAATATCAATTTAGAATTACGCAATACATAAAAATATTATTACTGGTACTTATTTTCTATGTATTGCGTAGGTTGGACCAAAACAACGATGAAAATATTATATTATGAATTTCATCACCAACTGTTATTTTAACGGTTGCATCGACATTATGTATTTTCAAATAAAATAGCCACAGTAAAAACAAGAGGCCCAATTCTTCAGACAAAAAGGGTTCCCGAGATTTCTTTTAAACCTCCAAGTAATTAGTTATAATCAAAAATGAACCCTATAACAAATGGTAGTGGTTTTGAAATTGATTCGTCGTTGTAATGCCTCTGACAGTCTCTCAGTCACGACCACCGCTTCCCTCGCATAATTTCCTCGGCTGTACCGCGAATAAATAACATTAAAATTTAAAAATCAACTTTAGCTCGAGCGGAAAAAATACACTCTATATTTGACTGTGTAACGATTTCAGCTGAGAATTGTTATTTGGTAAGGAATATTTGTAAGCTTTCTCAAATACTAACGTAGGTCAAGGTCTAAAGATGGTAAGATATTTTTGTAAGTTTTTCTTAGGACATAAGTTAAATATCTAATAGCTTAGTAAAATTCCTTTCAAAGAGCTTAAAAAAATACAGTACGCTGTTTATAATTATTGTATGTTGTACCCGTGCGTAGTGCCTAAAATTCTTATTCTTATTTCTTTCAAAACGTAGACTTCACAAATCAAAGGAGTAAGGACATAACGTGGTAAGCAAAACTGGTAAGTATTCACTGAAAATTTTAACAACATCTTAAAATTAATAGCAATATAAATCGGAATTTCACTGCAATTCCTCCCAAATTTTCTCCAACAAAAGAACCAAGGAGCGAAATGAAACTCCGAGTATTTTCTCATAAAACATTTTAAACGAAATAAGGATCTGCCAAAGTGTTTTTATAAGAGTGTGAGGTTGTCACTTGAGTTCGCGAAGTACTCAGATGTCATATCTAGCAGCATCCAACGGTTCAGATGAGGGTTTTAAGATAAACACTTCCCATTTGTCATGTATTAAAAGGATTATTGAGTTTTGAAGGAAATGCTGTTATTAACGTATGTACGAGCATAGTATGTGATATAGGTTGTGTTCTTTAAATCGATTTAATATCGATTCTATTATTTGTAAGGATTTGATGTATGATCTGATTGATTTAGATGTTTGTTTTAATAATGTTTTAATTGCTAAGAGAAAAACTATTGTATTCATAAATAAGAGAAATGTTGATTATAATAAATTACCAACTTCATTTTTGTACATGCATCGTATAATGTATATTATAAGTAGGGTCGTTCGAGACATTTTCATAAGTAAAATCCTTGAATTACATTTTTCCAACATTGAATATTTGTTTCAAGTTTATGACTCTTTTGATTACATTAAAAATATAATATTCAAAAACATTAAAAGGTTCAATATACTGAAGGTCTTATGTAATATTAAGGAAACCTTTCAGCATAATCTCTTGGCACTTACAGTATTAAGTAAAATAAGATGCCATAGCGACATCAAAATTCTACAATATTCAATCTTTTAGAAGTCTTTACTTGTTCGTGTCATAATTTATAAAGGTTGTATTATGATTACTTCTATATTATTGTTTAAGGCATATTTAACTTGAATCTATTAACTATATTTCATACAATATTATACTAATAATCATACTTTTATAGGTATTTAAAACCTTCTGTCTAATATTTTTTTATATACTACAAATCGCAATGGACCACAATCCCAGTCATTAAAAAAAACATATAACAGATAGGTTATGTGTAAAATTAGTAATAACATTATAAATGCGAAAGTCTGTCTGTTTTGTGGTGTCGCAAAAACGAACGAATAATAATGGTAGAGACATTTAATATTTCATATTTTTTTTGAAAATTATTGTACTTGAAATGGCTGAAAAGAGAATCGAAACATATACATTATTATGGAGAAGGAAAAAGAATACGATAAAAAGAAAAGCTAATTAAAGGATAAAACTATAACTAATAGCAATTAACCTAGATAAAAAGCAGACTCTATCGCTATGACGTTACGTAATGACTTCCAATAGCAGAGACTTACCCTGAAAATGTCACTAGAAGCCGTAAGAGACTTGTTTTCGTGAATTCTTCGTTTTACAATCAAATCGAGGTTGCTTCTTCATTTGAATGAATGAATGAAGAGATCTATTGTAAGTTTAATTGGGGGGGAAGTCAGGGTACGGCCTTGGTGGGAATCGCTGAGTGAGC
>CAJQZN010035281.1:10187-35236 GCA_907164685.1 Colias eurytheme | reverse complement strand
CCCCCCCCCCCCCCCCCCCCCCCCCCCCCCCCCCCCCCCCCCAAGGGACCTTTATTTAGATTTTTGCTCATAAGTCTAAAACCTGCACAAATAGCATTATGGTTACTTCTAGGTAAATTTTCTATATAAAAGGTCTTTGAAATTATGTCGTAGGTATTATATTTTTAACCCCCGACGCAAAAAGAGGGGTGTTATGTCCGCTATGTGCGTTTGCGTGTCTGTCTGTGCCACCGTAGCTCGCTAACGGGTAATACGAATTAGATGCGTTTTTTTGTTACATTAGTTGTTTATTATATTATATAGGGGTAAGTGGGAATGAAAAAAACGAATGTTAGTTGTTAATGTAGGTTGTTAATGTAGGTTATACCCAAGTGATATATCAAATGAAAATAGACGACATGTCAGAAACAATTAGTCAAATTTAATCAAAATCGGTTCATCAATCCATCCATCCATTTGATATAGGGGTAAAAGTAGGAATAAATAAATGAATTTTATCAAATATACTCAAGTGACGTATCTAATGAAAGACATGACGTGTAAAGTACAATAAGACATATTTTATCAAAATTGGTTCATCCATTTATTGGATATAATATGTAGGTATAAAAGTGGGAATAAAAGTTGTCGAATATACCCAAGTGGCATATCAAATGAAAGGGCATGACCTGACTTGAGAAGTATAATGAGGCATATTTAATCAAAATCGGTTCATCCAATAATTATATGTAGGGCAAAAGTGGGAATGAGAAAAACGAATGCTGTCTGTTATACCCAAGTGATATATCAAATGAAAAAAGACGACCTGTCAGAAACAATTAAGTAGTCCAATTTTATCAAAATCGGTTCATCCATTTATTTGATATAGGGGTAAAAGTGGGAATAAATAAATAAATTTTATCAAATATACTCAAGTGACTTATCTAATGAAAGACATGACGTGTAAAGTACAATAACACATATTTTATCAAAATTGGTTCATCCATTTATTGGATATAGGTATAAAAGTGGGAATAAAATTTGTCAATTAATATACCCAAGTGGCATATCAAATGAAAGGGCATGACCTGACGTGAAAAGTATAATGAGGCATATTTAATCAAAATCGGTTCATCCATTTATTGATTTATAGCGGTAAAAGTGGGAATGAATAATCGAATGTGGTCAAATAATATAATCAAGCGGCATATCAAATGACGTGTGAATTACAATTAGTCATGTTTTATCAAAATTGGTTAATCTGTTTATTACATATAGGGCACCTTAGGGGTGACAGTGGGGATAAATAATCCAAATAAATAATCCAAACGAAAGGATATGACATGTACATAATAATATATAGGTATGATTAGGTAGACATGGTTTAGATCAAAATCGGTTCTGCCATTTACTAGGGGTGAAAGGGAAAAGTTGAAAGTCTGTGAAAGTAGAAGGAATATGGGAGCGGGAGAATAACCACATCCTGGAAATTTTGAACTCTTCTGTACCTAAGTTTTATAGCTCAGTTTAGTAATAAATTTTACTAACAGTTCTTATGTGTTATTATTTATTTTATTTCTTAACTTTATAATAATGTGTAAGTTCTTATAATTTAGTTGTATATGATAGTACGTGTTTCAAGACGTGTTTTCTCAATAATTGTGTGTTAAGTAGTAACTACTATGCAGTCACTATTCCACGCGGACGAAGTCGCGGGCACAGCTAGTGTATTTAATATTCTAATAGCCGATAAATCTAACGAGGTTTTATATAAAATTCCAAAGTCAAGAAGTCAAATATCCCACGTATGTGGAAAACTTTGAGCGAGTTAAAAAGTTACTCGTTTCAATATGTTGGTTTCCTTCACTGAGAAGTTATTTCAGTCATAAAATGTGACCGAATTTAACGTTCAACGTTTTCCAATTATATTTGATTTATATCTATAAATGCTGTAAAACTTGGATATTGATTGTATTAAAAGTTATTTCGGTGTTAGATTGCCCATTTATCGAGGAAGGCTATAATATCATCTCGCTAAGACCAACAGGAGCGGAGCAATGCGTGTGAAACCGCGGGGCACAACTAGCTTATAGATAAAGCTTATTAATAATATTAAAATACCAGATTCATTTACTTTTAAACACGCTTTATTTTATTTAACTATATTTATTTTATCTAATGCAAAACATAGTCCAAAGATATTTGCTTCAAAATTGTCATCATGTCTATGATGTAAAGTAAATTAATAATGTCTCAGTAGTACGAAAGATACATTTAAAACAAGAATTAAAAAAGAGATCAAAGTTTAAAGGTGTGTTTTAATCCATATAACGTGCTCACTTGAGAATAATCTCATCAATTAGCCAGGCTCTGAGTGTATTCATATTTAATTCATATCAGGTAACCGACTTTGGACGCATATTGTTTTAATTTAAGAAAGTAATGTTTTCTGTGATTAAAAGATATTATTGTATCTGCTCTGTGGACAAAAACCTTTTATATAATTTATAGACGATCTAGGGATGCGCTTTATAAAATACCAACGAACTAAATCTACTTTTATGTATTTTGTTAGTGAAACCATCAGATTACTTCCTTGAATTCGCCCAAAATAATACAAGGGTAGTTAAAATTTTGCTAAAATATAAAGCCTCTTAAAAGATTTCAAACGAAAAATCCTTAAAAGCTCAGTCACAAACATTTTATGCATTGTCAAAAACATTTTGCCTTAATAAAACTAAAATGTTCATATTCCACATACAAATAACTGCAAAATAATAGACAAAGTCAATCTCGCATCCATTTTGTCGTTGCACACTTAATGAAGGAGTTAAAAGCAAATGGCGTTTACGTCACAGGTCTTAAATGTGATCCCTACACAGCTTGCATTGTTACAAAAAGTTACTTTGTATCGTATGTAAGGAAAATGTTCTGATCAAATGATTCCAAGTGGGTATAAATTTGACTGTATGTTCATTTGTATGTTTTGTAAATTATTTTGTTATGTTGAGGGATTTTATGGAAATACCTAATACCTAATAATCAGGATTCAACGATATTATCAAACAAAATACTAAATAAATAAATAAATAAATATTTCGGGACAATTTTCACACACGGCACGATCTGATCCCATACTAAGCTTTCGCTTGTGTTATGGAAACCAGACGGCTGATAAACATACATATATAATTTTAAATAAATACTTATATAGATAATTAACACCCAGACACAGAGTTTGCTCTGCATCTATGTTCATCATACAAATATTTTCCCCGGGTGGAGATCGAACCCACGACCTCTGTCTTGGAAGGCAGGGCCACTACCAACCAAGCCAACCGGCCAGTCGAAATACTATCCGTGATTTGATCGTTATTTTACTTAAAAAAATTCTTAGCCAAAACATTTTTTTCATACTACAAAGAGAAATTTTAAATTTGATCTCTGCCTAGTAAAGATTTAAGTGAAAATGTAAAAGCTCGAGAGATATTTTTAGATTTTTATGATGGCATCTAAAAGCACCCCTTCAGAATATTGTACGCAAAATGACGCTATCAAGGAAAATAGAGTTTCTGTGATATTAGGAATTATTGTGAGAGTAAATAGTGATAACTAGTGCGAGTAAATTGTGGTAAATAATAATATGTAAAATGCAACGGTGACTGACTGACTGACTGATCCATTAACGCACAGCCCGCACTGCACCAATTAGGCTGAAATTTAGCATGAACATAGCCACTATGATGCAGGCATAATGGAATAAATTTTAATAAATTCTGCCCCCAAGGAAATTATATTATAAATGATATCTATATTTTAAAGATTTATTCAGTCTCTACGTTCCCTACAGACAAAGTAGATATTAAAACCATTGGAATATTAACAATTAAAGGTTCACAATTTAATCATTCGTACAAAAAATGAGCGCCCATTTATATCCTAAATTTACAAGATCAAAGGAAAATTACAATTTAGGAATGCCTGCTTTTGGAACGTCAAAACCACAGTAATCCTTTATATTGATTACGTCGTAATTACAGTATCTTGTTTATATGAACTTTGTATCTAATACACGTTTAATTACATACGTAAAATACCTTGCTATACAGGGTGCTGTTTATTTCGAATTTTCATATATACCTTCGCTAATTGAAGTATACCTAGGCGAGTGGCCGTGGACCGTGAACGTGTAGGTATGTAAAAAATAAACGCCTCCTTGGTACAGTGGTTGACACGTGAGCGTAGAACCGAAAGGTCCTGGGTTCGATTCCCGGTGGAGCAAAAAAAAATGTCTCGGTCTTGCAGGACACAGAAGGTTGATCACCTACTTGTCCCTAAAGAAAATCGATCAGTGAAACAGATGTATAATGCATCTGGCCCTTACCCCACTAGGGGACATGGGACTTCACTTTTCGCTAATTGAAGTGTAAGACGAGTGGCACTTGATATGACTCTTAACGGTCATTCAGGCGTAGCTTATAGAGTATAGGGTACTTAATAAGATTAAAGTATGAACTGTATGAAAAGATTTCTTGTATTTTCTGATATTTACTAAGAAATGAATAGCCAGGGCAGTGGCTCTCAAAGTACCAATTTTAGAAACATTCCAATATTACGAATCGATTGAAAATTACATTATTACCTTTTCAAAACCAATCTACCAATAATTAAAAAAAATCACTCGTACATTTGAAATAGAACAGCCTGTATAAAGGATTACAAAACACAGCCATCGTATTACAATAGAGAATCAAAGAGGTAATTAATATTGAATAACAATGCTTAGGATCATACGAGTGTAAATCTATATCATATAAGTACATAATAAATGAATACATATACAATTACCATTTCAATGACGTTACAATAAAAATGAATACCAGTAATATAAAGAATTGCTCGCCCCGGATCCGCCCACCTTGTCGTTCTTTGTAGTGTTACAAAAAATTATCTATGTACAAAAACAAAATGAATACTACAATATGACAAAGTGGTATAATTTTTTATTTTCTCATGCTTTTCGTAGGAAGTGCCTTCGCCTATCAGACGATAGCGATTCTCTATAAAACGTAAATATTTAAAAATTAATAAGAGCTATTATTATTACATACATTGCAATAGCCATTAATTTACGGTACGCGTCACTAAATCAAGGAATGTTTACACAAAGTAATGTTCAGTTAACAGTCAACCCACGTGCTTGTTACGTGGGAGTTAACTATGTGAGTAAAGTTCTTAATTAAGCTAGTATTAAATTGCTATATTTATTTGGAGCTAGATTAGAACCGATATAGGGTAGAGTTTAATCGTTATCTTATTTATTTATTTATTTATTTATTTAGAATTTCCAACAGAGGATACAGATTACATTTGTTACATCTAATTTAAGTACATGATCTTCTGCACCTTTAATTATAGGAAATTACAGCATTCAAAATAATTATTACAATTACAATTCGTCAATCTATCAAAAAATATTAGTTAAAAAAAATTAAAGAAATTAAAGAAATTATATAGATTTGAAGTTTAAATTAATCTCGATATGTGAAATAGTTTTGTGCTCTAAAAATAAACATAACAATATTTTATTGTTAAAGATTAATTAACAAACATTGAACAGGTTTTGTTTTCAGACATCAAAAATTACCAAACAACCATGAACTCAAAGGATACTTTGTTTTAAAAAGATTGTGTGTTCCGAGCACACGTGTCAGAAGTGAAACTTCTTTGTCAAGATTCAAGGATACAAAAATCGTCGCCTTACTCCATGACGTGACGGTACTGCCATGATGCGACCTTGAAATAATTCTCAACGCGCCTAAAGAAGTTTCACTGCCTTTTTTAAAGCATTCTATATTATATATAACAAATAAACATTTTATCAAAGAATAAAAATCATAAACTTAAACTACCGCAAAATAAACGTCAAACACATAATATTATAACAACGTACAAACTGCTAATTAAAAATCCGTATAGCTTTAACAAACTTTACGCGCCAACTTCACAAGGAAATAGCATACAGACATGAACTCCATATAATTTGGCCCCAAAACAATTGCGAACGGAATAAACAACACCACAGGTGTAGGAAATTAAATAACTGGTCCGTTGTATAATATCCAGTTAATTTAGAAGGTTTGTAAATTGTACGCATTTGTTATTGATAAGGGTTTACGTTACGTAAAGCTATTGCATAGCATGCGTTCAAGCCACACCTCCGAGCCCGTCGGAGTGGGGGGCGTGAGGTTTTTTCGATACGGAATTTCTCGATTTGGTCCCCGCGCTCAAGGCCCGCGATAGAAGCTATACAATAGCTTAAAAATAATGTAATAATCTAAAAAAAATATTTTTAATTCCCAATGTTCGACAACGACTATGTATTTTTTTGTAGCTTTAATTTCACTGCTAACCTAAGTCTTCTCTTCTCTCTATACCTTTCCATACATATTTCACCACATACCAGCACTAAACAAAACCAAAGCAAACTTTTCAAACTCACAAATCCGCACAAAGGCGAGAATATTTCGAAATTTAAATAACAAACGTAGGTAATCGTATTTACCGCCTTTTTATACCGTTCACAATACAATGGCAGCAAACAGCGCTTCGTCGCCCTCAAACAATTAATTTACACGACTACTAGATACACACACATAGATGTAGTGAATGATAAAGGCTTTGCATGTAGTGTGGCAAATAGGAATCCGTAAAAGACTTAGAAGAAGAAGCAAGAATACCTACTACCTAGTACCTATTGTTTTTTTTTACTTTTAAATTATGTATTAGCTCTTAATTTAACCACCCAGAAGACCGTTCTGGTGCTCCAAGCGTAACAAGTCGAGGGGACTACTGAAAACCGGCGCCTCTCATCTAATACGGGGAGGCAAATGCTGAGTAGTCCACCTAATCACGAATACGATAATATTTAGATATTTGGATTTATTCATTGTATTTTAAGATTTAATTTTTGAAGTGAAACTTCTTTATCGGGGTTGGTTGGAAAATTTAGTGTAACATTATTGCGTTACGCCGTACGCGTGACATTTTTGCGTTACGCCATACTCGTGACATTTTAAGGTCATAAAGAAGTTTCACTTCTTACGTGTGTACTCTAGTACACGCATACATTTTTTTTTTCCATGTAAAGTGTTTAGTTATAAGTCAAAAATTTGTAAAAGTACTTGTGATTAAACGTATTTTCTTTCTTTCAAGAATAGGTCAGGAAAACAACATCTTACGGTGTATTTACAACAAATGAACAAAGAGCTAGAGCTAGAGCAAGAGCATTATTTCGTGATCTTTTAGTGTAAACGAATCCTCGTATTCAGTGTTGTTTAGTATCAGAACATTACATAGAATATTTTCGAACGCACTAAGAACAACGAAAGAACGTTCGCCTGTTTAAACTAAAAGAATTTGACATAGTGGGGTTAGAATGAGCATTCGCTCGCTGCACCGTTACAAAATATCCTCGTAAATGTACCTACTCATAAACGTTGTATATTTATTTGAAGTATGTTTATCATATACCTACTTAGCTTCGCATAGCTTATTATGTAGAAGGATTTCTGTAACATTATTATCGTTGTAGGCTTTTTAAATTATATAATCCATACTAATATTATAAATGCGAAAGTAACTCTGTCTGTCTGTCTGTTACTCAATCACGGCTAAACTACTGAACTAATTTGCATGAAATTTGGTATGGAGATATTTTGATACCCGAGAAAGGACATAGGCTATCTTTTATTGCGAAATATGTACCACGAGCGAAGCCAGGGCGGACCACTAGTATTATATTATAAATGCGAAAGTAAGTCTGTCTGTCTGTTACTCAATCACGCCTTAACTACTGAACCAATTTGCATGAAATTTGGTATAGAGATATTTTGATACCCGAGAAAGGACATAGGCTACTTTTTATTCCGGGAAATAGGATGGGTTTTATCCCGGAAATCCCACGGGAACGGGAACTTTGCGGGTTTTTCTTTGACTGCGCGAAGCTGCAGGTGGAAAGCTAGTTAAGTATAAAGTTAGATAATCATTAATGAATTGTGATTTCAAAGCTCCCGTAAAAGCTTCAGTCACTATCTCACTTAGCTTATTAAATTATAATGATATTAGAATTCAACCCGCCTTAAGATTTCACCACACGATGCAACAAGTTTAGCTTTTTGACGTGACAACGTCTTATAATTCGATAGAGCCGGCTGCACGCACGAAAAAAACATGACTCATGCGGCGTTACCTCGCTCTGAGGCGTTCCATGTAAGGTTTGAAGTGCAAGCGAGAGCGCGGAACGAGCGACAAAGAAGCACAATCGGACGTTGTCACGTTCAACTATCGTCAGTAAACCGACTTTACAGACAACCAATTTTTTGATAGTCGAATATTATGTAGATTTGATGCCATATTTTTATTGAAAATAATTAATAAATCAATTTAAATCAAAAGCTGTAATAATACATTATTTCTCATGGAGCTAATTTTACCGTTTTCCTCTCCTTTTTTATAACAAACAAGGCACATTTTCAATAGATTTTCAATCTTAACCTCATTGATCATTCCCATAAAAAGACCAGCACACGTCTGTCGCACACCTTTCTCATACTGAAGTTGTATTTAATAATGATTGAACGAGCACGTGCGATCCAAAAATAGTCACCCTAACTGAGAATTTAGTAAATTGTTTTAAGAGTACATTTTGCCGTTAAAAGCTGAATTAGGGAGGCGTCCAATGGTTTGTTTTGTCAATGAACTTTCAATGGGAATTGTTAGATGGTTATACACTTTTGTGTATAATTTTGTATACCTTTTAAACTCGATGGAGAGCAAAATATATAGGTTGGAGTAAATTGGTATTTGATTATTTCTGTACCTAATTAGTTCTGATTTAGGTATGGAATAAAGTTTTCTTTCCTGCGATGAACGTAGGTTCGTTAACGTAGGTTCCACGCATTTGAGAAATAATTATTATGGATTTAATTTTATTTTCATAAAAGATTCATTATCAAATTATAATGCAAATAGTAAAAATCTTCATTCGATTACTTACTTCAAATCACGTTGCATTTACCAACTGAATGACCTGATGATAACTGGTATCTTATACTAAAACATTCATGATATTCCTTTTATATATTTACTATTTAGTAATAGTGATTAGCCTAACCAAACTCACAAATCCCTTTAGCCATATCCATAGCCTTAGGATTAAAAAAATACAAGCTGGTGATATTTCTATGGAGATATATTATGTACCTATGTAACCTTGAACAGGTTTAAGCCGCTTTTAGCTATTTGTTATACCAAAAAAAAAACAAATGACGTGACAGCTTAAAAGAGCTAAAATATAACCTAAACCGTTATTTGTTTATATTTCTAGAAGTTTCCTAAAATAATTTCATCAAAAATTATTTCGTTTCCAAAACTACAAATATAAAAAAAATCTTATCCTCTAAATTGGGTTTTCTTTCAATTATTTAACGCTTCGTTTTTATAAAGATTACATACCTGATACCTTACAGTGAAAGGATCAAGAATTCCATCTAATTACAACAGTTACAGAATATTCCATATCTCCAGCTGCCTAACATTTCAATATTAAAATGATAACAAAATTGTTCAACTATTTTAATCGTAACCAAACAAACGGCTGTCTCTAGAAGCGTAAAGAATTCACAGAGTTTCGTAATACGCCTTGAAACTTTTCAGTTTGGAGTGCTTCTCTTTAAGTTTATTTACGTTTTTTATACAAGGAGATTGAATTTCTCGTAACAAGTAAGAATTTTTAAACAGCTCGCAGTCACGTCTGCTTCGCGTTTTTTGCTTATTATTACAACATATTTTTTTACATTTTCAGCGCTTTTAAAGGTAAAATCTTGCTATTTTGCTCTTTATTTAAATACAAATTGTGTAATCTTTAAGTTAACTTTTTTGGGCTTGATACGGCCACGTACAATGGTTCTAGAGTGATCGTAGAACCGAAGGTTTCTGGATTCGATTCTTGATGAAGAATATGAAGATAGATTATATAAAATCGAATAATTATTTTGGTAAAATTTAATATCATATCGTTATTATTCTAATTTATTTCAAACATAACTTTTACAGTTGAAAGCTCACCAACAACATCATTTATAAACCAAGAGCGACTTTTATTTTGTCTCGACCAAAAAAAATCTAGAGCATGTGCAGGATAATAATTAAAATGGCGTCATCTACGGAAAGCGTGAACTAAATTCGTTATTGCGGGATCCGCAATAAATACCTAAAGTACAGGCAGTATGCCCTAAATTCATTAAACGTTCTATAATAAAAACTTATAAGTTACTAGATTTCCGCCCGCGGCTTCGCCCGCGTTTGCAAAGGAAAACCCGCATAGTTCCCGTTCCCGTGGGATTTCCGGGATAAAAACTATCCTATGTGTTAATCCAAGTTACCCTCTATATGTGTGCTAAATTTCATTGTAATCGGTTCAGTAGTTTTTACGTGAAAAAGTAAAAAACAAGAGAGTAACAAACATCCATACATCCATACATCCTTACAAACTTTCGCCTTTATAATATATATAAGTTAATTTAAGTTAATATAAGTTATATAAGTTATAATAAACAAAACTTTAGAGGCGTAGTTTACACGATCATCTTCTTATGTATGAAAAAAGTTATATGAATATTTCTGTACATAGTTTTTGCCAATTCGTATTTATTTTTAAACGTATCTCAACAGAATGTGTGAATGGGATTGACCATGGGATTAGAATGAAATTAGGTGGAAAATCTATGGGATAAAAGGATTTGAAATGGGATTGATTAAACTGTAAAATGACATAGTAGCATGTTCCGACATTCTATCCTATGATTTATTCCTTAAAAAATAAGCACAAATATAAAAATATCAATTGGTTTCAAAGTTCAAACATTTCATAATTTTCTGGAAACCTAACACATTAATATGATCGGCCTAAATAGTCAAGACTAGCTGCGACCCGCGGTTTAACCCGCGTGGCTCCGCTCCTGTCGGTCATAGCCTTCCTCGATAAATGGGCTATGTAACATCGAAAGAATTTTTCAAATCGGATTCGTAGTTCCTGATATCAGCGCGTTCAAACAAACAAAGAAACAAACACTCTTCAGCTTTATGATATTAGTATAAATTATATGACATATACTTTGATATGCAGACAATTGACACATTTCATAACATATATATTAATGTAAATAGATATTACATACCAAGGTATTGTATAAATTGACATTCAATTCGATATTAATCAAGCAATGGATCAGCTTCGAGGCAGTTTAATTGAAGAGTAATTAATAACATATAAGGTGCTATTACCGTGTTCATATTAATTCGATACTAATAGCAGAATAATAAACGCATGAATATTAAAACTGGGAACTTAGTATTAGAAGTAGTTAGTAGTTTAGTGTAAAAGAAAATGTGTCTTTAATGTATAAAATAGCTATAACTGTAGTTTTTACTTTTTATATTATTCTTTAGACGTTGGGTTTAGCTCGTTAAGCATAAGGCTGGGTGAAATGTAATATTAAGAAAAAAGTTGAATTTTCCTTAATATCCATACTTTTTTTTTATAGTGGGGAAATCTTCCAAAGATACCCACTGCCCCCGGGGAAGGAGCCGTGGGTTATGTCTTACCGACTAAAACCCCACTGTGTTCCGTCGAGCCGCTTTAATGATGGGGTCGCGGGTATTGGTTGGAATTCTTCCGCGACCTTTATATCCATACCTACATATTATTACATAATACGTATCAGTGTACACGCCATGTTTATCTTTTTAATATTACTGATAATATGACGCTTGAGATTAATTTTATTAACTAAAGAAAGACGCAGATAAAATAATTTGACGCAAAACTCTTAGGGCCGATTTTTCAATCGTTGGTTAAAATTTATCCGTCCAATAAAGTATTACACGAACATTTTAAAATGTCACCTGTATACTGTCAAATACGGACAATTAGAATATATTTTTGAAATGGTAGTTTAATACGTTATTCGATGAATAAGTTTTAACCAAGGATTGAAAAATCAGCCCTTTATTCAACTCAATAATGATTTCCAATAAAACAGACCAATAAAATTTATAAAATAAAATCCAAAGATCTCAGGAAGGGCTTAAAAGACAAAGGTTGTATTTATTCAGTTCTTAGGCCACAGAAAAAGAATAAATTCATGTAACTTGGGCACGTACCGAATTTACACTCGGAATCTTAATGAGATAAAGGAAGATTCTTGGATCATTCCACTGTTCGCTTTTCGTGAAAATATTTTCGAGGAAAAACGCAAATGTTGCATCTGTTTAGCAGTTTTATTTATTTGCATATGATTGTATCATTTATCTTGACACATAGAACTTGATATAAAGTCTAATAACTAGAGTTTAAATTCACTTTAAATTTTATTTCAATTCCTTCTGTTCGTGATTTTGAATAATAACCACACCACATATATGTACCACATATTTTCTTTTTACAATATATACTAAATTGTACAATAAATTGTACAGCCGGTTTATAAAATGGTTTTAACCATAAATCGCGTGTGCTTTGCTCACAAAAGATAAAATAAAGAAATATGAAAAAGCACTGAAAATGTCACTAAATCTATTACAAAAGCATGCAAATTTCAAACATTAAGTAGACAAACGCTATTTTACATGTACATTACTTTTACATGAGTACATTTAATAAAAGTCACAGCACAAAGCTGGGGCCATGTTTTTGCCATTACCCTCCGTCTAACGACCTAGGTCATATCAAAATGCAAACTAACTTCAACTAACTATAAAACGATATGGAAACTTTCAGAGCTTTAACTTTTATTTGATTTTAGGAACTAGTTTTAGTAGTAGATCAAGTATGAAATAATTAGGGAAGTAATTAATTCTGTTTGTTAAAGGATTGTTATAGAGGAATAAAGTGAAATAAAACTATTTATTTATACAACAATAATTTATTCAATTTCCAATTTAAAAATTTTTTCAAGACTCAAAGATACCAAAATCGTCGCCTTTCCATGACGTGTCATGCGCGTCATGAAACTTGAAATTTTACTCTCAACGCGCCTTAAGAAGTTTCACTTCCAAAGTTACATGGTCGATTACGTTCTCTATCATTAAATAACCAATTAAAAACAGCTTAACTTACTATAATAAATAATAAAAAAAAGAACGTGTGTGCGGAGCACACGTATCAGAAGTGAAACTTCCTGACAAGATTCAAAAATACCAAATTGTCGCTTCTCCATGACAATATGACGGTATTGCAATGACGCGTCCTTGAAATTTTACTCTCAACGTGCCTAAAGAAGTTTCACTTCAAAAAAAGGGTGTGAACATAATAAAAAAATAATCAAAAACCCATAGGAAGTTAGTTACCAACCAGTAAACGCAACCGGAAGAGCTGCGCCTTAAGTCGGGCGGGCGGAAGCGGCGCCGCCATGCTTCCTTGCTTCATTTGCTCCCGCGCAAACTCAATCACTGTATTGGAATTGAAAACGAATTCAATATTACGATTGCGTTCGCTGCTATTTTAATGTTGAGATTTTGTAGCAATTTATAGGGCTTATAAGGTAGAGAAAATATAATACATTCGTCATTATAGGTGTGTATTTAGACACATATTTGATATTATGTTTGTCTAAATGTGTCTGCACTGTGCAGCATAATATTTTTAACTATTGAACTTAACTTGATTTCATAATCTCTGGCTATTATTAAACGTGTATTTTCCTTTTAACATGTTTTTATTAGGTCGAACTATAACTGAACAACTTAATAATAAATCACATTATAAAATTATAGACGCTCAATTTAATCTATTATTATTTTATTAAATCACTAACAATATTCCGTTATCACACTTCCGTTCCATCATTACATCAACGATTCATCACCATTCATCTATTAAAAACGGAAAAGTGCATAATTGTCAAATAGTTAAACGACCTTAGCGCAAGCGCAACGACCTCAGACCCCCAGCGGATGGCGCGCGTTTCCGTTACAAAAATAACTTCACAGAAATAGTGCAACCAAGGGTGATTAGATAACTGACTCATAGGGCGCTCGTTAATAAATCAACATAAATATTTGTATGGAAAATATACGAAAGGGAACGCTTATAAACATGATATCCATATGCTCTTGTTTAAAAATAGATACGTGACATTATGATTGATTTAAATCGGGATTTATTACTTAATCCAATTTTTCTGGAATAAATAATATTTTCCTTATTGCGCGTTCGTGTGATGTTGATTTGATTTTGTAATGAATATATTTGTATATGTTTATGCTGATTACATTGTATATTTTATGGAAAAATATTATATTAAGTATTACTTAATTTAATTTTTTTATATTTATATTTTACACATATATCTAATTATGTACATCACCTTAATCAATTTGATGAATAACTAACAGATAACTAATGATCCATTGAAATGTTACATTTTTTAGGCCTGACCTTGAGTTTTTTAGAGGACGCAATTTTATTTTTTTGATGTGTAGGGGGGGTCAGTGTGAAGCTAAAACCAAGTTTGTGGGGTCGCCACCCTTGTCCCATGGCCGCCATCTTGAAAATAGCGGGAAATGGTTTTAACGATATATCTCTTAAACTATTTATCTGATAATAAAACAATTTTAACATTATTTGTTGCAAATTAAATTCTCTACAACTTTGATTCAGTAACTTTTTGTCGTAGAACTATAAATAAAAAAGTTATAAGCGAAAATGTTCAGAAATTAGAGCTATTTATATTTTTCAATAAAACTTTTTTTTATTTATTTATTTATTTATTTATTTTCATTTTCATTACGTCAATAGCTAAGGTTTTACAGCGCTCAGAAGTGAGTACTATTTTTCAGTAGTAACTATACATAATAAATTGGCTATTGGCTCTTTTCCCAGACTCCACAACAATGGAAGCACACTGCAGAACATTTCAGCCGTGCTTTTCGACGTAAAAAAAAACGCACTTCTAGACTCCTGGGTTGTGGGGAAAAGATTCAATAATCAATTATTAATAATATTGTAAAATTTAATTATTAAAAATATTATTATAACAAAAATAAAATAATTACTGGTGACAAATTATTATTAGTACACACATAATATATCGTATTCTGTATAGTAAAGAGTACTTAAAATAGTACTCACTTCGGATGGCTGTAAAACCTTAGCTATTTACTTAATGAAAAAATGTTGTAAATAAAAGTTGTTCTACGAAAAACAATCTACAAAAATGGTCTGATATAATTTCTTCGTAAACTTATAAAAAAAAGTTTTATTAAAAATATAAACATCTCTAATTTCTGAACATTTTCGCTTATAACTTTTTTGTTTATAGTTCTACGACAAAAAGTTACTGAACCTAAGTTGTAGAGAATTTAATTTGCAACGAATAATGTTAACATTGTTTTATTATCAGATAAATAGTTTAAGAGATATATCGTAAAAACCACTTCAACCGCTATTTTCAAGATGGCGGCCATGGGACAAGGGTGGCGACCCCACAAACTTGGTGATAGCTTCACACTGACCCCCTCTACACATCAAAAAAATAAAATTGCGTCCTCTAAAAAATGCGACCCCAAATGTAACTTTTCAATGGACCATAACAGAAAGGGCCCACAAACACCATTCTTAGATTAGCTTTTAATAACAAACTTACAACAATTAATCAATTCTAATCATCTCATCCAATACTAAAACAATGTACTCGTTACACTGACAATAGAACTCTTCATTCATTCATTCAAATGAAGAAGCAACCTCGATTTGATTGTAAAACGAAGAATTCACGAAAACAAGTCTCTTACAGCTTCTAGTGACATTTTCAGGGTAAGTCTCTGCTATTGGAAGTCATTACGTAACGTCATAGCGATAGAGTCTGCTTTTTATCTAGGTTAATTGCTATTAGTTATAGTTTTATCCTTTATTTAGCTTTTCTTTTTATCGTATTCTTTTTCCTTCTCCATAATAATGTATATGTTTCGATCCTCTTTTTCAGCCATTTCAAGTATTATTTTCGTAAAAATATCAAACATTAAATGTCTCTACAATTATTATTCGTTCGTTTTTGCGAAACCACAAAATAGACAGACTTTCGCATTTATAATGTTATTACTAATTTTACACATAACCTATCTGTTATATGTTTTTTTTAATGACTGGGGTTGCGGACCATTGCGATTTGCAGTATATAAAAAAAACATTATTAGACAGAAGGTTTTAAATACCTATAAAAGTATGATTATTAATATAATATTGTATGAAATATAGTTAATAGATTCAAGTTAAATATGCCTTAAACAATAATATAGAAGTAATCATAATATAACCTTTACAAATTATGACACGAACAAGTAAAGACTTCTAAAAGATTGAATATTGTAGAATTTTGATGTCGCTATGGCATCTTATTTTACTTAATACTGTAAGTGCCAAGAGATTATGCTGAAAGGTTTCCTTAATATTACATAAGACCTTCAGTATATTGAACCTTTTAATATTTTTGAATATTATATTTTTAATGTAATCAAAAGAGTCATAAACTTGAAATAAATATTCAATGTTGGAAAAATGTAATTCAAGGATTTTACTTATGAAAATGTCTCGATAGACTACTTATAATATACGATGCATGTACAAAAATGAAGTTGGTAATTTATTATAATCAATATTTCTCTTATTTATGAATACAATAGTTTTTCTCTTAGCAATTAAAACATTATTAAAACAAACATCTAAATCAATCAGGAGATCATAGGTACATCAAAATCTTACAAATAATAGAATCGATATTAAATCGATTTAAAAAACACACAACCTATATCACATACTATATGCACGTACATACGTTATAACAGCATTTCCTTCAAAACTCAATAATCCTTTTAATACATGACAAATGGTAAGTGTTTATCTTAAAACCCTCATCTGAACCGTTGGATGCTGCTAGATATGACATCTGAGTACTTCGCGAACTCAAGTGACAACCTCACACTCTTATAAAAACACTTTGGCAGATCTTTATTTCGTTTAAAATGTTTTATGAGAAAATACTCGGAGTTTCATTTCGCTCCTTGGTTCTTTTGTTGGCGAAAATATGGGAGAAATTGCATTGCGCTGAAATTACGATTTATATTGCTATTAATTTTAAGATGTTGTTAAAATTTTCAGTGAATGCGTTTTGCTTAACCACGTTTTGTCCTTACTCCTTTGATTTGTGAAATCTACGTTTTGAAAGTAACAAGAATTTTAGGTACTGCGCACGGGTACAACATACAATAATTATAAACAGCTTACTGTATTTTTTAAGCTCACTGAAAGGAATTGGACTAAGCTATTAGATATTTAACTTATGTCCTAAGAAAAACTTACAAAAATATCTTACCATTTTTAGACCTTGACCTACGTTAGTATTTGAAAATGCTTGCAAATATTCCTTACCAAATAACAATTCTCAGCTGAAATCGTTACACAATCAAATACAGAGTGTATTTTTTCCGCTCGAGCTAAAGTTGATTTTTGATGTTATTTATTCGCGGTACAGCCGAGGAAATTATGCGAGGGAAGCGGTGGTCGTGACTGAGAGACTGTCAGAGGCATTACAACGACGAATCAATTTCAAAACCACTACCATTTGTTATAGGGTTCATTTTTGGAGGTTTAAAAGAAATCTCGGGAACCCTTTTTGTCTGAAGAATTGGGTCTCTTGTTGTTTTTTACTGTGGATACGTATTTCATTTGAAAATACTTAATTGATATTGCTTTTATATATCCATGAATGATACATTGTTGCTATTGCCTAGCCTAAAACTTACCCTATAGGGAAGAAAAACATTTCTACGAATTAGGAGACTCATCCTTTATTCACATTTAGATTTAATCACGCAAATATATTATTTATCAGTTAAAAATTGATAACGAAGAACAAGTAGAATGCTATCTCGCATCGAGTTACACTAGTACTATCCCCATCGTCTTCGTCTCTGCGACGGGTTTTATCAGCACAAATAATTTCCCATTACAGCCACACACTAAGCTGCCTTTCCAATTTTCTAAAATAAACATCCCTTCAAGTGGAATCCGTACTGTAAGTGACGCTGATGTATTTGCAGTTTCCCTAAAGTTTCTTTGAGAAATAGTGCGATTTACTTTGTAACATCTAGTTTGGAATCATCTTTAATTTATCAACATAAATTTCAAGCGTTCTTTCGACTTGCTCTTTAAATGAACTTAAAAGACTTGCGAATCCATTTTACTGGCCATTGCCCGCGAATTTACACTTAGAATATCCACTCTCTTAAAGTTTTATTTGTCACTTTCAAATCCAGTCTCTTTTTTGCTATAATATAATAATATTTCAGTCTATTAATATAAATGGCAAGTCTTGTTTCGCCTAAATGCAAAAAAAACCGTTACGAAATAAAAATAGAGCCGTTAGCAAAAATTCTAAATTCAAACGTTCATGTAACCGAGGCGCAGTTAATAGAACGGTTAAAAATCAACCAATCAGATCATGACATTCGAATGGACTCGAAAGCAATGCATCCCATTGGTTTATTTTTAAACATCAAAGCTCTCATTCGAACAGAGGGCTTGAATTCATTATTTGAGCTACATTTTCAAACGTATTTTGAAATACAACGTGGATTCAAATGGCTCTAAAAAGGAATATTACTATTTTAATTACAAAATATGTGTCTATAATTGCAAGACTAGGTACCTATTGTAGTATGAAGTATTGTATACCTAATTTTAAGGTATTATTAAATTAAAAATCGATTGAAATACATAATTTATCTTGAATACTTACATTTTATTGTCAACCTCAGTCAACAACTATACAAGTTTCACCAAACCAACTTCTGTTAGAGACGATGAGACGCTTAGATAGAGACAATGTATGTACTATATAATCTAAGTCATTTATAATAATCTTAATTATTATTGTAAAGAGCCCATCACTCTGTATCTATAATGTATCGTAATGACCCCGTTAAACTCAATTAGCAAATTAAACCACTCACGATTGACCAAAACCTCTCTGTGGCATTTCCAAATGATTGATTAATTAACCTTGGACCTAATATTATTATATATAATTATATAACATTACCTATACCTACATATAGATCATTCAAAAGTATTATACGTTTAGGAATTAACGATTTTAATGGATTTTAAACGCGATTTATTCAGTCATCCCGTGACTCGCTGCAAAGTGTCCGAAATGTCGGGATAATTAGGTATAATTATGATGAATAATGAATAAATCGCGTTTAAATCTTTAATTTTTATCATTCACTAGTTTTCTGCCCCGTCGTTGCTGTCATAGGTAATTGTAACATCTTCAAGTATTGTAATTTGTCCTTCCACCTGTAAAAATAAAATTCACAATAGGTATGTTTAGTTGTGACAAAGAAAAGCGTAACCATTTGATTTTGCAAACAATTATTATAAAAATATGAATGTTATGCATCATCATAGAACCTCCTCATATCTATCTCTAAGCCAAAAAGATACCAAAAAGAAGTTAGGAATTATTCCAACAACACGTTATAGAAATTGCCTATCCCTTAACCGCTAAATTAACTGTGATTTAACCCATATTTCCGATATACCCCGTATCATTATCTGAAAACCATTCAACTCACAGTTTCATTCAAATTAAAGCTATTGTTACGTATACATTACCGAGGCAGTAGGTCGGAGGGAGTTTTTTATCCTGTATAAAAACGCGAACGACGCGAATAATTTGCGAATTATAAAGGCTCGTCTATGGTGGTGAGGAAAGTTTGCGACTATCTTTTGTTATGCTTAGGTATTAGTTGATTGCATGATTTAAAGGAATTTTATATGAATATATAGACTAAAAAAGTTCTCAAATTAAATATTTTAATTTTTATACTAAAAAAAAACGTTTTTTGCGAAGGAAATAAAATTAATATCTGACATATTTTTTAATAGTGTATCCTTCACGCGAATGAAGACATCATTTAGACGAAGATGTTTCGTAAATTTAAACTTAAATCAGAATCAAAAAATTATCTAAATACTACATTTTTAGCATTAAGGACTTATTTCTATTAGCTTTTAACTAACTTAAATGCAAATACAACCTTTGAAGTATTTCAGCTTTCAGTTTTCTAACGGCAAAATTATTTTTAAAATCAATTAAGTAGTTGTCGATTTAAATCGCACTAAACAAGCTTTGCTCTCCACAATACAAGTTTACATTAACCCACGATTTCAAACCTTATCACCCTCCATCTATCATACATCTTACGTCGCAAAATCGCACACAACTACACCAATATGGAAACGTCTTAACGGAAACAACTGACAGTGCTTGAATTATACGAATTTCATCCTCTTCCGTAACAATCCCATTCGAGATTGTTCCGTAATCCGTACTGAATAGACAATTTGCTACACAATTACCGTGAACTATGATGAATGGTGATATTTTATACTGGCTCTTTAAAATAACGTTTTAGAATTACGAAAAAATATACCTAATGGTGAACATGTAAGCGCAATATTAGAAAATGATAATTGTAATTATAATTGATTTATCGATGATGAAAATAATGATTATATTTTCAAAAATTAGGTAATTTATAAAGTTGTCCCTATGTATGCATAGATCTAGATATTCTCGGCGAAGGTCTAATTTCAAACATAATTTGTTAAGTTTTAGACAAAATACAAATTCTTATCTCTTTTTTAGAGTACTGTTCGAATACAGAAAAAGTAATTCTGTGTTTAATAAAAAAAATAATGATATTGATCGATAAAATATTTATCATAACATATACTTAAAAAACAAACCAGTTTACGGTTTACTTCCATCAATCTCACAAAATTATAGTAAGGAAAAGATATACCAGGAACTCCTATTTATACTTTTCTCCCGTTAAGTAAAGTGCTTGACCCAACACTTATAATATAAAAGATTTTATCCCCATTATGATTGCAAGCATAAAAATCAATTTTCGGAAATGAAATTCGACGAGTAAACTGAAATATTTTCTTTATAAATACACGACTTGATATAAAATGAATATTTACCTACTACTTAGTCTTAAATGCAGTCGTCATTACCAATTAAACATGAAACAATATGGCTTTTATGTATCGATTTTCCCTCATTTTAAAAGTTACATATATATTTAAATTATCTTAATACATATTAAATATCTTCATCATCTTGTAAATTATTATATTATGCCTCATTCTTATCAATTAATTTTCATCCCATTGAGCCCCGAACGGCCCGATCGGTCCACGACACAATAGATTTTCTATTGTGTCTGTGATTCCGGGGCCTGAGTTATTAAATATCATCTTTACATTTCTTCATTCAAATTATCTTTTATTATAATGTACATTTGAAAATTGCGGTAATTTCATTTCATATAGCGATTATATTCTTTTGTAACGCAATACAAAATAAAATCAAGAACACATTTTGTTGATAAATAACATAATTTTTCTCAAATTTAATATTGATATTGTTGTCCAAACTATTCCATATTAAATTCGTATACAAAAAAGAATATACATTTCTTATCATCTTTCTTAATAATTGTACTTCTTATTATTATGTCTTTCTTGATATTGGTTATAATTTATTCAAGTAAAGTAGGTACCTAAGTATTTAATAAAATTGTTTTGTTACCGAGGCATACCTACGTGTACAAGGGAAGAAAGGAAAATCCATTCGTACAAAGTTCAACTTAAAAATTAAAAAAATGTTAATACAAAAGCTACAATAAGCCTGAAATAATTAATCAATTAAATAATGTTATACAAATACACTCGAGATGAATACTGGTATTGGTATATCTTCTTCTTATATATAAAAATGAATCGCAAAATGTGTTGGTAAGCGCATAACTCGAGAACGGCTGAACCGATTTCGATAATTCTTTTTTTATTATATTTCTTGAAGTACGTGGATGGTTTTTATGTAGAGAAAACGTAAAAATGTACCACGGGCGAAGCCGGGGCGGACCGCTAGTATTATATAATATTGGTCCATGGTACAAGTGACTCAAATGACTGGCAAGTTCGGACACAAATATTTTTGAAGTGAAAACTTCTTTAGCGGCGTTGGATATAAAATCTTAAACTCGCGTCAGGACACGTGACCTGATCGAAAAAGCGTAAGACGGATGGATATCAAACATGCTCAACGTTAATAATCAAGTTTTCACTTCTGCCGGCACTCCCGGAGTGCAACCCGTCTTTTTTTATCTTTAGATTCACTTCAAGGAGAAATCACTGCAGCAATCGTCTAAATCTATTCTACTTTTTGGCGGGAAATTTAAGATGACACTTATATATTTTTCAATCGTGATTCAGGCAAAAATGTAAATTAGTCACGCAAAAATATTCCAATAGAGATTCCAGAGCATCGCATAGTTGCGAGCCCATTAACGGATTCACATTTTCACACTGAAGAAATCTAAATTGTAAACAAGCACGCATTCCGAGAGTTAAAGGGATCGAATAGGGTTAAGGAATTTGGTAGAAAATCTTGTGTTTACATAGGAATGTTCCTTACAGAGATAGTAGCACGTCGGCACTCCCGACCACAGGGAAATATTTGCGTGCCGACATTGTTGAAAAGCTTAGGTTTTGGCTTTGCGAATGAGAGTAGCGTTTAATTAGGTAGGTACTAAACACTTGTACATTGGTATTAGGTATTATTTAAGTGTATACTAGAACAACGCATAGGTGTATATTTAAATTATGTATGATTTAATATTATGTGTGTGAATGTTATAATATATTTTCAAGTGATGATACATATTTAAACTATTAGGACAGTTAAGTAAAAAAAATGTTTGAAAATCAATCGAATAATTATACTAAATTAAAAGCTTCAAATTTCAAATTCTTCTTTATCTAAAATACCCGAAGTGTTGTTTTATGATATGATGAAAGACTAAAAGATGCAATTTCATGCAAAAACAATAGAGAGCTAATTATCCATAGAATCCATCTTCGTATCTACTTTATACATACAAAAGAAAGTGTATTCATCTTCGTATGTAAAGACAAATTTATCGAAGAACACTAATTAGTCTATTTTAGAAAACATTAAATACGTTTCTGCAAGGATGGAAACTTATAAAGGAGAAAGGTAATAAATAAGAAGATCGCTTACGCTTCTGCCGCAAGCAACCTTATATCAACTTGAAGTTGAAGCAATAAGCGCCTGTACTACAACCTTTGTCACGGCGCGGCCTAAAATTTCCTTCATCTTACACTAAGGTCTAAATTAATGTAGAATCCTCACGAAATTATTTTACCCTTACCTGAATTCACTTAGCAATTAAGGTGAGCGTTTTATGTTGATACTTATATAAATCGTGACTAACTTTGGGCCCAATGTTTGCTTGCTTTTAATGAAATATTTGTGTCTAGCGTCTATATGTAGTATTCAACGATTTTATGTATGTGCTATCCTATCCTACTAATATTATAAGGCGAAAGTTTGTGAGGATGGATGTATGTGTATGTGTATTGCGTAGGTGTGTATGATTGTTACTCTTTCACGCGAATACTACTGAACCGATTACAGTGAAATTTAGCACACATGTAGAGGGTAACTTGGATTAACACATATGCGGAGAACTATGCAGGTTTTTCTTTGAAAATGCGGGCGAACCCGCGGCCGGAAAGACTTGTAGGCTTACATAAAAAAATAGTCAAACGAAACTCAGGGAATATTCACATGTATATTTTTTTTAATTTAGGAAGATAACATCAATACAAAAATTGGTTGTCTGTAAAGTCGGTTTACTGACGATAGTTGAACGTGACAACGTCCGATTGTGCTTCTTTGTCGCTCGTTCCGCGCTCTCGCTTGCACTTCAAGCCTTACATGGAACGCCTCAGAGCGAGGTAACGCCGCATGAGTCATGTTTTTTCGTGCGTGCAGCCGGCTCTATCGAATTATAAGACGTTGTCACGTCAAAAATAGCCTTTCCGTTTAATGTAATAGAAATGTGATATATGTATTTACTACGTATCCTGAATATAGGTACTCTATATTCATTAGGTAGTAATGTAATAATGCTTGTATTACAAAATGCATTAGATTTAACTGCTGTGTTTCTTAAAATTTCCCATATACCAGACTTATCATAAATCCAATTTTTATTAAGAAAAATACTCTGTGGGTTTTACTGAAACTGTATTTTAACTAAATCTTGATTTATTTCACTGAGCTAAAAGCTTGCGGTTACGAATAAATAATAAAACCTGTGACACACTCAGTAAAGTATTCTTTGATCTCCACCTAGATTAAACGGGTGAGAAAAGAAAGAGAAATGAATTGTGTTACATATAATAGAGATCAACTACATTACAATATAAAAATTCATTCCTTTTTCATTTTTAACAGTTACGTCATCGAACTGAAAAATGGTTTACGACAGATTCACAAGCTCAAGCACAATACATTCATCACTGACATTTTCATAATTTCAACAAAAAATTACACTTATATTTCATCATATCACTAAATGATTCATTGTTATTATCACACATTTACAACCTGCATTAACAAACACTTAACCCGTTCACGCCGTGAAACCGTAACATGCTAATTATGCAAAATTATTGTACCCAGTGTGCCCCAAGCACTAATAAATCTTAATAAGAAGCAGCCTTGTTCGCACTATTAAGGGATTTTGGTTACCTTCATTGAATTAGGCAAATTCGATACTTACATACTCTATGTAAATTTACTTATACCTGGTGCGAATTTCTAATTTAGTTGTGTGGTTTATAATTTTGAACTCTGATACGTTTTTCAGTAAATTAAATGTTTCTTTGACTGACCGGTTGGCTTGGTGGGTTAGTGGCCCTGCCTTCGCCCTCTGGTCGTGGGTTCGATTCCCACCCGGGGCAAATATTTGCGTGAACATAGATATTTGCTGTGTCTGCGTGTTAATCTTTATCTTATATATAAAATTCTCGTGTCACAATGTTAGTCTGCATACTCCTCCGA
>CAJQZN010035281.1:0-10177 GCA_907164685.1 Colias eurytheme | reverse complement strand
TCTATTTTTCATATGTACCACGGGCGAAGCCGGGGCGGACCGCTAGTTATCTATATAAATATTTATTTAAAATTATATATATGTATGTATGTATATCAGCCATCTGGTTTCCATAACACAAGCGAAAGACACAATCAGATCGTGCCGTGTGTGAAAATTTAAAAACAAACATTGTCCTGAAATATTATTTAAATATTAAATATAGCTGCCGTATTCAAAATTATTAGTCTAAATTAAACACAATTCAACTCTAGCACTTCATGACAGAACCATTAGTAATATCTATTCACACAATCGATTGTTCTAGAATGTTCTGAAATGTTCTAGCAAATATATCATTCGGCCGCAGTCGTTAGCTACGTCATATTTGTTAGTGAAGGCTGCAATATGGCGACACATGCAATGATGATACATTTTGATATTTGCGGTTTGATGAAGCATTGTATTAAATAACTACATATAATATTTCCTTACTTTAATAACAAATTGAACTTTGATTGAATGTAAGGGCTGTTTTGTATAGACAGTATAGATATGTAAGTGTATGTTTTATTACATTGGTCAGTATAAATTATTTGTGCCAAATTTAGCTCTACCATTAGATATATTATAGGAACGTCAAATTTTTCTACATGCATACATGCATTAGTTATTAGTATTATTATTTAATCAAATGCCTAATATTATGCATAAAAAAGTGTAAAATTCTTTCATATTTATTCAAATGAATTTAAAAACTAAACATATATAGATAATTTTAAGGTATTCAGCTGTAACAATTTCCTACCCTAATCGAATTTCCCAAACCAAAAAACTATCAGATATCCATATAATGTAACGCGAGAGACCCATCAATATATTAAAAAGTTTATCCCAACCTATCGACCGAAAGGTCTAACATATTTGTTTGACTAACTTCAAACTAATGCTTATAGGAATTAGGCCGGTCCTTACAGAGCGAGCTGCCTCGCGAAGCAATTACTACGCGAACAGCTCGGTCAGTGCGGTGGCTCACCCGAGGAACCTTTATTTATGTCAGATTATACATATTATTGTTAGTACTGACCTTAAAACTATGTAAGTATAAATAATTATACAATTAATAAACATTACAAAATCAATTCAATTACAAGATTAATTTACAATATCGATTATTTTTATTTACAATCAGCTTGAGACATAGATTTTAACACAATGTCTCGAGACATTGTTATCCCATTTGTGCACGAAGACAGCTAGGAATGCTAGGATGCTTCTACTGGGAGAAAACGACGTCACACACGCGTGTTGTCTGAGTCACGTCCACACTGTCCGAACTGCTTCGCGCAGCAATTGTTTCGAGAGGCTCCTCCGCAATTGTTTCGCGAGGCTGCTCCGCGCAGCAATAGCTTCGCGAGGCTGCTCGCTCTGTATGGACCCGCCTATTGGGATATAATCTGCATTGATTGCTATACTCTGGAGGATCGACACGTTATGGATCAGCTTGTCGTACCCATTAATAAGTTTTAGTATAGCATAGTTGAATATAGTACGCCTAGATTATTTGTGGGTGAGATATGCCTTTTATATAAGAGAGACACGCGCCATTTGCAGGAATGATGGGCTCTGAAATAATGCTTATGTTAAATAATAATTTACATTCTAAATATAATACACTAGGTTTCAGCCCGCGGCTTCGCCCGCGCAGTCAAAGAAAAACCCGCATAGTTCCCGTTCCCGTGGGATTTCCGGGATTGCATTATTTTCCCAGGATAAAAAGTAGCCTATGTCCTTTCTCAGGTATCAAAATATCTCCATACCAAATTTCATGAAAATTGGTTCAGTAGTTTAGGCGTGATTGAGTAATAGACAGACAGACAGAGTTACTTTCGCATTTATAATATTAGTATGGATTGTAGAATAGTTAGTAAGAATTGTATTCAACCTCACGATAAATTTTCGCATTTTACTTAAAACTAAATAATTCTGAACTTTTAACACAAATTTTCTACATATATATAACACACCCCTATAATAACGTCCAACAAAATTAACAACAATATTCGCGAATTAAACAACTCAAAAAAATAATCGTCCCCCATAGACCATCCATGCCACCATCATTACTTTATTTAATCAAACCTCAATCTCTCCGCAAAATTTCCTCGCCCTCAAAAATGGCGGCTCATTTTTTACAAATGTATACAATAACGAAAATGAATTCAATATTTAAGTACAGACGATGAATAATGAAGAAGCACTTAGCGCCAAGAAATGTGTCTCGTGAAAATTTTAATCAAATGTTTCTTTCGTATTGGGTAAATCTATACAGGTTGAGTTCATCTCTGGTTTGCGAGACCTTCGAATAAAAATAATATTTGTAGAACTTGTTACACATATGTACTGAAAATAAAATGTTATCCTATAGTTTTAGTGATCACATAAAACATTTTATGTTGATATTATCTCTATAAATATAAATGACAAGAATTAATATCCTTTTAACAAATATGTGCTAATTTCATTTTGCCATACGATTATTTTCATTGAAATATTAGGTTGCTATTTTATCGATTATTATTAGTATTATTACAATTAAATTCATTCTGTTCTCATGAAATAAATAGTGAACTACTTTACATATCCACATTATTTACAAAACAAATCCATACAATAATTTTGCTTTCAATGTCAGCGAAGCGAAGCGAAGCGAAGCGAAGGCGGGTCGAGTTAGACAATTAATGTTTCAACATGGTTTCAACTAAACAATGATAGAGACCACTATAAAGTCAAAACCAGGCGTATTTACATAAATTTCACATACACACAAAACACAAGTATGTAATAGAAGTTTGGTAAAAGCTTCTATAATCTATATAGAAATTATTATGTACTTACCTATATTAATATATATTTTACTAAGTTGAAAAAGGGTATAAACAATAAGTATCTGTAATATGTGAGAACGATATATCATTAAATAAATAATGTATTTGTAATCTGAATAATAAAACTTATAAAGATGTCAAGTTTTTTTTAATAATAATAATCTTTGTTACATATCTACGCATTTTTCTAAACCACGTAATTGTAACTTTTAAATCAACAATAGTTTACCAACATTTGGTAAAAAATATGTAAAAAAAAGACGTGTGGCACTCGGGGACTGCCGCGGTAAAGCTATTGCATAACATGCCTTCAAGCCACACCTCCGAGCCCGTCGGAGTGGGGAGCGTGAGGTTTTTTCGTTACGGAATTTCTCGATTCGGTCCCCGCGCTCAAGGCCAGCGATAGAAGCTATGCTATTGCATAGCTTCTATCGCTGGCCTTGAGCGCTTAGAGAGCTTAAAAATTATGTTATACCCTATAATTATGTACTAAAGATCTTCCAGAAAATTTTATCTAAAAGAAATAATTCCAACAAAATATATCCAAACAATTGTAAACACAAATAAGGAACACGGAGTTGGAAATCCGGCTTAAGGCTTACAATATGTAGCTTTCTATTGGTTCTGCTTATTTCCTATATTGCCTTGGGATACCTTTTTCTTGGATGTATTTTATATATTCAAATTATGAATTCTTTATTTCGGAGAAGTCTTTAACATTCATTTATGATTAGTATTGTTTAAAAAAAATCTTACCTGTTCATACAGTATACATTTCAACAGAAATTTATCTAAAAGATAGCTTATAAAATATTTGATAGCAAAACATTAATACATAAGAAAAAAAAATCGTAAACTAGTCTTTTAAATCCTACTAATAAAAAAAGTTTGTGCGGTTGAATGGATGGATGTTTGTTATTCTTTCACGTAAAAACTACTGAACCGATTACAATGAAATTTGGTATGTAGATAGCGGTAGACCTAGAAAAAGACACAGACTCCTTTTTGTCCCGGAAATCCCATAGAAACGGGACCTATGCGGGTTTTTCTTTGAAACCTCGAGCGAAGTCGCGGGTGGAATTCGAGTGTCTGATAAAATCCTACATACCTTTATTATATATCCAATTCTTCAAAAACTAAACTATAATACACGCTTCAAAAATTGGACAGATTGCTCTAGTAATAGAGGAATGTATTTCTCAAATTCTACAAAATATAGCACTCAAAAAGCCAGGCTGGCTCCAATTTGTCACCGGCTGCCGAAAGCTCACTATTTTCTTACCAAATCCCTCTTTGACTAAGCTTTATTTTGCGAATTCTCTCACATTTTAAGGTAAAACCTATGAATCTTTTCGACTGCGTTTTTACGAAAAAACATTCTATGCAATTCTTTGTTGGATATAAATCTGGCCAAGTGGCAGTTGGATGAGGTGATGACGTCATCCTCATCACATTTAACAACTCTTTTTTTTATTCTACTAAGTTATAAAACATTATAAATAATTACTTTATAGTAGAGATTACAAGATTAAAATATAATTACTTAAATTACTTTTGTCATGCTGTTACTTAGCATATTTAAAGTATTAGAAACAAAAACTAAATATAAAATAAATAAATAAATAAATAAATATTTTAGGACAATTTTTCACACATGGCACGATTTGATCCCATACTAAGCTTTCGCTTGTGTTATGGAAACCAGATGGCTGATAAACATAGATACATATATAATTTTAAATAAATACTTATATAGATAATTAAGACTCAGACACAGAGCAAATATGTAAATATGTTCATCACACAAATATTTGGCCCGGGTGGGAATCGAACCCACGAGATATTTTATTACGACAGAATTGTATCGAAATAAGCTGATCAAATCTGTATGAAATTTGGTATTGAGGTTGTTAAATAGATAGATAGATACAGAGACACATACTTTATTGTACGAATGAAATCGCGGGCTCTAGTAATCTATATTAAAATTGTGCCTCTCTAGTGAAGTAAAGAAACCACAAAATCAACGGAAAGGTATACAAACATAGCCTAAATAAAGTCTAACGGATTGAAGAGTATCGAAAGGGCTCAATTACTTTTAGAACCGAAAATGGGTGAGGCTAGTAACATTACAGTCATTGAACCTTTAAAAATATTTGATATATTATTTGCCTTCTTTGAATTTGCTTATAATAGTGTACATTGTATATTATTCAAGTAAACATTAAAATTCAATAACAAAATGGAATAATTTACTGAATAAACATTAACATAAAATTGAATATACAGTTTAAATATTTGCTGCATTTTTGAAACAACTTTAATATTTATTTTCGTCTAGTTAATGCTAATAGACTTCAATAGAATTCCATCAAAAATTATATTATTACGCTCTATGTTATATAAATGTATAAAACTTACAAAAAATATATTATTGCAACGTTGTTATATTATGAAAATATACATAATATGTCTCTATATTATGTTAGGGCTCTTACAAAAAATAAGGTTTTCTATATGGATAATCAAAATATCTTTGTAACGTATATTTTGAGTCTCCCCATGCAATATCTATAATGAATAAATCGCATTTAAAATCCGTTAAAAAGTTTGATTTCTAAACGTACATTCTATGTTTAATTTCACTAAAAAATAGGTATTAATTCCACGATTTCAAACACAACTATAGATGGTTACAAACAAGTCAGATAACCGCAAGATTTATTGACAAAACTTGACGCAATTTATATTCTACAATAAGTCAGAGCCGGAAAGTTTTTGGTTCAACTTCATTATTTGGTTTGTTAAATTATTGGACTTTCAGTTCCACGCCTACCTTAAAGGGTTGATTTATAAGAAAATTCAGTTATTTTCGTACCTTCTATTGTTGTTCGGCAAAGGTCGCTAATGTTCTGATTCCCTTTGTTTATCGACTTTTTCAATTGTTTTTAGTAAACCGCTTACATAAAACATAATTTATACGAGTTTTATTCGACTGGACTTTGTCAGCCTGTAACCTTTAGGTAACTAGTAGGTTTATTTATTTATTTTATTTAATTATTTATTGCACACACAAAAGAAATAGAGACACATAAAGTACAGGTAAGAGGAAAACAAAGTGTACAAACGGTGGCCTTATCGCTAGGTAGCGATCTCTTCCAGGCCACCGTAAGTAATATGTAAGGAGAGACGTTAAAAGGAGGTGGGTGAGCAAAAAAATAAGGCGTTAGGGAGAAAGAAAGAATAATTATAAATATTCAATGTATATAATATATATCACATACAACAAATACATAGAAGTATATAATAAGAGAAAATATAATTATAAATATTAAATAAATATAACACATAGAACAAGTATATAGTAGTAGGTATATAACAAAGAAGAAAATAAGATAACAGTAAGGAAATAGAGGAAGAAGCTAAGCAAGAGAAAGATAGTGTGATTTAAGAAGGTGTTTAAAACTCCTTAAGACGATACACAAAAAAAAATCTACTGCTTGGCGGGCGGAGTCAATAGCTCGCTATCGCGAACGCGGGTGTGCGCGAAGTCATTCTTGCAAACTCGCCGCGCTGCCGCTGGCCGACTCGGGACAAACATGTATGGAGTCGTCATACAGTTATAATATTCTTATACATATATTTAATTGTTGATTTATTGGTTTTATTTTCTTGCTTATAAACAAATAATCTTCTTTTTAACAACTACTTAGACATTATTAATAATTATTATCATTTCGTAATGTTTAAGTAAACATTTAATAATAAATTTATTAATAAAGTTATTACAAAATAATACAGGTTATAATTAATAATCTTTAAAATAACAAAAAATATTGTTACTCTGAAAAAATGAAATGGTACTCAATAACGCGGACTACTGAATGGATTTAGATAGAATTTGATGCTGACGTAGATATTACATCATGCCCAGAAATGAAAGGTAATATTTCTGAAAGAAGTTATAAACCCTAATTCTTCTCAGTCAAAGTCAAGAGTGGAAGATATCACTAATACAGTAAAACTGATGCGAAACTTTGGATGTTAATTTGTATATTTTTTTGTTAGTTGTTACTTAATCACGTCAAGACTACATTACCAATTTTGATAAAATATAGCTAATTGCCTGGATTTACACATAGGATACTTTTTATCCGAACTGAACACTTCTGTGGGATAAGACAGGATTCACGATATAATCTAATTCCACGCGGGCAAAACCGCGGTCGGAATGATATTTTTTTAAATAAAAAAATTGTTTAAAAAAAACACAAAATATATTGACGCATGTATTTATTTTTTGCACTCTATTATAATTGTAATTATTCATTACAAATAATCAAAATAAAATAGCCAGAACAAAGTTAGGCCCTGGTAGGGTAGGTAGGCAGGTACAGCAATGTGAGACGAACACTGGCTTATTTATACCAATAATAATGTATTATAAACATTAAATTAAGTTTACTTTCTAACAACAAAAATACATAATATTAGCTAATGTGAAAGCGAATCAACCAATCATCCCACAAAAATGAAATGTGCACACAAATATTCATCCAAATCGGTTCATGTCATTAGGAGGAGTGACTGCAGCGCCATCTTCCGGGCCCAATTGTGTTTCCAGATCACCCAGGAACTCAATTTAATATACATACTTACACAAAATTTTTCGAAATGAAAACTCACATTACTATGTAAATATGAATATAAACCTGTTTTATTACTAAGCAATTTCCCGCACAGGTGTAGTAAGTATAAATGAAATAAATATCAACATCAAATTCTTTATACAACATACTTATCTACCACCTTCTAAGAAATGTAATTCTTGAAATTATTTTGTATTTTTTTTTAATATAATACTACTCCAATGAGCTCCTGTTCCATATTATGTCCGCCATACTTCCACTAAGTTCACCATGATTTTTTATTTCTTTGCACTTTGTTGCTTTTTGCTAAAAATGGAATCATGCGATAAAACCAGTAGAGCTTTGATAACATACATTTTTGACTGAATAAAGGTACTTACGAAGGAGTGGATTCACATTGTGAACAATCAGTGGGTTTATTTTCCTTCTGGATTCCGGATTTCTGAACAGATTATTTATGCTATAAATGAAAAAATCTTACATATTCGTTATGTACTTAAAACAGGGGTACATATCAAACATCGTCTATAATACAATTATCATCAAATTTAAAATAAAACCAACTTACTTCATTAATTTGTTCCAATTGTAAGCATTCTTTTTCCTCCAACCTTTATGTTTCTTCTTTTTATTTTCTTTATTGTCCCCATTTGTCTTATCGTGTTGTCACCCTTTTTTACGATTGCGCGAGCGACACAAGTTCCCCGTGTGACGGCCGTAGCGGGAATGACTCGTGCAGCGATCGGGGTAGGAAGATACAGGGCGGCTCTCGCTATATTGGCTGGTCGCGCGCTAATTTCAAGTATTTCTTGTTTATTTCAAAACCATCGCATATTTCAAAATTCTAACACGGTAGACGTATAGGTTGTATATTTTATAGTTAATATTATAATAATGTTAATGTAATAATGTTAGTGTAATGTTAATATTATATATTGTAAATGTTTTCCTGAATAAATGAATAAATAAATAAATAAATAAATAATATCCAAAAAGTCGTAACTTTACGTTTGTTATTTTGAAGATGCCAGAGATTAAAAAAAAATAACAATGATAACTTTGTATTTTTTTTCTATCGAGAAAATATCATGGAATCATGTTTCTAAAACGGTAGACGTATTGTGTTACTATTGAACTTTCTTGTCAAGAATTTTCATCACGACAACTTTAATAATATAAAAATTACGAAGGTTTGAAAAGGGCCGTAAATGTTAGAAAAATTAATTCATCACCTTAAGGATTGCGCTTGACGTACTTCTAGTGGAAGTTCATTCCAGAGTTTGGCAGCACGAACAGCAAAGGAATGACCATAAAATTTGGTGTTCGTGACAGGGACACGCAAAAGTAAAGTTTTGGAAGGACGAGGGAAAGGAGAGGTAAAGAAATCAAATTTATCTTTGAGATAGTGAGGAGCTTTAGGATCAAACAGGACAGAGAAAAGAAGATGAAGGATGTGGGAGTTACGGCGGAAGCGGATGGGAAGCCAGTTGAGTTTTTTGCGATAGTCTGACACGTGGTCAAACTTACGCAAGCCAAAGATAAAGCGAATGCAAAAATTCTGAAGGCGTTCAAGTCGACTCAACTGGACTTCGGAAAGACCAAGGTAGGAGGAATCAGCATAATCAAGGTGGGAAAGGAGAAGGGAATGAGCTAGCATTATTTTTGTTGGGATAGGCAGAAAGTTGCGCAGGCGCCGAAGTGAGCTAGCGGAAGCAAACACCTTCCTACTAACTTCCTTCAGATGAACATCCCACGACAGGGTCTGATCCATTAAAATACCCAAGTTTTTAACGTGGGTACTGTAACCGATCTGTATGCCATCCAACAAAACATCCGGAAGAGTTGCCCAATCAATCCTTGACACGTATGACGCACTCCCAATGATAATTGTCTGTGTTTTAGATGGATTAAGTAATAGTCCAAAATTCCTGCTCCAGTTTACAATGGTAGACAAATCATTGTTAACCTTGCTGATTGCATTGGGCAAGTCTTCCAGAGTCGCTTGGGTGTAGATTTGGACATCGTCAGCATACATGTGGTAGAGAGAAGTTAAAGATTGAGTTAAAGTATTAATAAAAATTGCAAAAAGGAGGGGTGACAAGACGCAACCTTGTGGCACGCCGGCATTGATATTGCGCCAAGACGAGAAAATATCATCGTGCAAAATTCGCTGCCGGCGTCCATGTAAATAACTATGAAACCAATCACACGCAGATGGAGATAGGTTAAGCGAGCGTAGCAAACCCAGCAGTAAGTCGAAGTCTACAGAGCTAAAGGCGTTGCTGAAATCAAGTAACGTGAGCACTGTGAGTTGCTTGTTGTCCATGCCGAGTCTAATATCATCAGTGATTTTGGTGAGCGCAGTAGTCGTCCCATGACCAGGACGGAAACCGGATTGGAAAGGATTCAATAAATTATGTCTATTAAGGAAACTACTGAGTTGTTGATGGACTAATTTTTCAAGGACTTTGGAGAGGAAAGGTAAAATAGAAATTGGTCGGAAATCACTGTAGGAAGAGGGTTTGGGCTTTTTTGGTAAAGGAATAACCTGAGCACTTTTCCAGGCAGAGGGAAAAGAACCCGTAGGTTGTACTTTTTTAGAATTATATATGTCACGGCTAAAGGTAGGTGAGAACATAAACTTAAGATTAGCCGGCTAAA
>CAJQZN010035280.1:0-28927 GCA_907164685.1 Colias eurytheme | reverse complement strand
ATTAAATATGTACAAATAAAAACGTAGTGAAAGTAGGTAAGTATAACTGCAATTTGATGATTGTGTATATGGAGAGATAGTTTAAAGTGCAAGAGAGATAGAAAGGGTCGGCCGCGAAAATTAAATAACAATAAAAAATAACTTCTTTTTTTCGAAAATATACCTAAGATGCATAGAAATTGAATTGTTCCTACTCTAGGATTCCCTGTGTTGTGGGAACAAGTACCTTCCATTGGTACATTTTATTCCTTAGGCTAAAAAATAAACTATTAGGGTACATCAACAATCTTCTATACAAAACAATTTTTTTATTACTTATCTATTAAGTTATGGGTTAAAATGAAAACAGCGATTACATAAACTTATTTATATTGTTTCCAATAGCACATTGCCTAATACCACACATTACACACCGCGTACAAGAAGAAAAAGAACCACAAACAAAATACAGTGTTGCCAATACAAGTTAAATTTTCTAATATATTATATCTTATTAACTAGCGACCCGCCCGGCCCTGGCTTCGCACGGGTGCAATAATCGCTAAATACACTACAGAAAAACTGTGAACGTTGAATATAAAAACATAGCGGCCCGCTCCGGCTTCGCACGGGTATAAAATACTAGCTTTCCGCCTGCGGCTTCGCCCGCGTTTTCAAAGAAAAACCCGCATAGTTCCCGTTCCCGTGGGATTTCCGGGATAAAACCTAGCCTATGTTACTCGTGGATAATGTAGCTTTCGAATGGTGAAAGAATTTTTAAAATCGGTCCAGTAGTTTATGAGCCTATTCATTACAATCAAACAAACAAACAAACAAAGCTTTCCTCTTTATAATATTAGTGTATAGATATAGCCGGGCGGCCGGCTGGTACCGCCGCAAACGCTACGTCCCGCAATTTTTAAATCTGTAATATCTTCGAAAATATTCACTTAAATCCATGTGTAAAAGGCCATATAGATCTATATTAAATGAACAATGTATTCAAGGTCTTTAATTGGTTAAGGATTAATGCTGTATTGGTTAAAATCGCTTCGAAAATTAGCCATTATTTGTCGTAAAAAGTAAATGATAAAAAAAGTTATTGTGGGTTATCCATAAGAGATAGACATATACCATCACGGACTTTTCTGTAGACCTTTTCAATGTAGTTAGTACATTATTTTGATAAAACTCGTAGGGTGCCTCCGTTTGCACTGTAAGTGGAAAATTTTTAATTATTTACGTAATCACATTAGAAACCTCAAAAATAACAGTAGGTACTTCTCCACTATTTAATGGATGTTATTATACATATAAACCTCCCAATTGAATCACTCTATCTATTTAAAAAAACCACATCAAAATCCGTTGCGTAGTTTCAAAGATTTAAAGAGACATAGGGACAGAGAAAGCGACTTTTTTTTATACCTACTATGTAGTGATGATGATAACAATATTAATTCATTAATCTTAATTCTTAATATATATACATAAATCTCGTGTCATAATGTTTGTCCTCAATGGACTCCTAAACCACTTAACCGATTATAATACAATTCGCACACCATGTGCAGTTCGATTCAACTTGAGAGATAGGATAGTTTATACATGTAGGTACCACGGGCGAAGCCGGGGCGGACCGCTAGTATACCTACCTATATAAATTCATGCTAACTACTTTAGTTAAATTCAATACAAACTTAAACATGCGTGTGTGTGTGTGTGTTCACGTGTGTGTGTCGTGTGTGGTGTGGTGTGTGTGTGTTGTGTGTGTGTGTACGTGTGTACATCAATATTGAAACAAACTTTCTAGTTGTTTACAGATGATGGAATATTGGAAAACAATAACAATTCCTTAGACGATAACATAAATAATTCTGACAGTGTGAGGAAAGATGATGATGATGATGATTATGAAGATGGCTTTTTAAATTTAACAATGTAATTGTTTAACCTTCATTGATATAGTTTTTATTCCATTCTTTTCAATGTATGGTAACTTTAATTTATTTTTCACTTTTATGTTTTTTTTTCATTTTAGCTTTTATTTATAAGAACAAGTGTAAATAATATTGTATTCTTGCAATTATTTCCTGTCGCATAGTTAAAATACACTTAGCTGATGAGCTGCATGCTTCATTACTTTTTTTTTATTTATACACATTATTTAATACTTAACAATCGAATTAGCGTCTGGCTAATTAATTTTAGATTATATTATGTTTGAAGAACATAATATGAAATTTACAGACATTCTAAAATAATTTGAATTTTTTATAAAAACGAAATAAAAAATTGCGTCTGGTACCTATTTAACAACGAAAAAAACGTCTTGCAATAAAAAAATTATGTCTGATGGATCTATCTTAAGGTAAAATATTAAAAATTACGCGTTAAAAAATGACTTCAAATTAGGGAAATTATCCTGTGCAGATGAGATGCGCACTGAAAAACGCAACCACTGCGACCAGCCAGACAGCCCGGACTCTAACCGAAATAGCAAGAGGAACAGTATATCAAAGAACCAACTCTGTGGTGTTTGGTATATACCTCGTAAGTGCAAAAATGGCCATTTTTTGTTTTTTGGCCATCTATACTGATAAAAACGTCCTCTTTCGTTTGGTCTATGTCACATAAGCCTATTGATAGTAGAAATACCTTAAATAGGTTGTATCAAAACCACTTAAGTTCAAAAAAAAATATTTTTATTTGATACAAATATATTAATATAACTTAACATAGACTTGTAAAACAAATACTCAATCAACGAACGGCCATTTACAACGTAAGAGCACTTAACATAATTAGACCAAACTTGAATAATTATTATCATCACTTAACTTATTTGTACCAAATCAAATAAAATTATTTGTGAACTTAACAGGTCTTCTCTGAGTTCTCCCTTACTTAAATATAACGTTATTTGGCACATAATTTAAATCTTCAGACATTAGGTCTCAAGCCTATTTATCTATACTAATATTATAAAGAGGAAAAGTTTGTAAGTATGTATGTATGTATGTATGTATGTATGTATGGTTTTCACGCATAAACTACTGGACCGATTTCAAAAATTCTTTCACCATTAGAAAGCTGCATCTTTACTGAGCAACATAGGCTATATTGCATTTTCAAAAAAATTAGAGATCCTTACCAAAAATGCAATAATGTAACCCAAGGTGTAAAAAAATCCTCAATAAAACTTCTGTCATCGCGTGCGCTGCGGAATCTATTGAAGATAGAACAAAAAAATGTTCTACGGTATTATAGAATGGATCAATATCTACAAGAAAGTCCGCGATACCATATGTCCATCTTCAGTAGTTATGTTACTACAACAACTTTTTTACGTTTTCAAAGTAAATAGAAGTGCCGACAGTAATCAAACCATGTTATCCATACACATATATTAATCCTTATCCCATTAAATGATGTTTTATTATAGACTGTTTCAATACCAGCAAAATACTTTTTAAATGAAAAGAATTGGATATTCCATTCAAAAGATATAACGAATTTTTAAAAGTGTCAATCTACAGAAAATAGTAGGTATACTGTTCGAGCAGGCCGTAGTGCGGGGGTCACGGAGGAATTCTACCAATATGCGTCTTGACGGAACACAGTGGGGTTTTGGTCGGTAGGAATCCGACATAACCCACGGCCCCTCCCCCGGAGGCCGTGAGTATCTATGAAAGATTTCCCCACACAAAAAAAAGGCCGTAGTGCGGGACGGGGTAAAGTTTAGGTGATTTTCATGTGATTAAAAATTAAACCTATAGTCCGACCTTTAGTAGACTTTTCACTGTAACGATATCGCTATCTATGCGGGTGAAACCGCAGGGCATTGCTAGTTATCTATAAAGAAACATGCATGTGATGCAAGATCTCTTAGACTAGTTTACCAATCTTTAAATCGATTTAAAGATTGGTAAACGTTTAAAAAGCCAAATAACGATACCTACATGCACAAGGTTTGATTCTTTGTCTCTTCAAATTCATTCTTTCATGTCAGATTAGAATAGATTTAGAAAAATCGGAGCATAAGGTAACATTTCACTACGAAACTAAAAGATAAAAGCTGTTTGTTTACAATTACAGATTCCAAATTTAACTGCATCTGTAGCCTTTTATAAAAGAAACTTTGGACTTTTAATTTAAAAATCCGCAAATTTACTACTAAACGAACATTCCATTATGTTATGTATGAAGGAATAGCTCAAAGAGGTGCGGATGAAATCGCATCATGCTTATGGCATTTTATTAACCGTTTGGCAGAAGAAATACCTAGAGTAGCTTATTTTATATTCAGTGTTTTCCAGGTCAAAAACGGTATAATATCTTGCCTGTTAAGCAGATATTGAAAGATTCATTAAAAAAAGAAACAGCACCATCTCCGTTCCCCGAGATAAATGAAAATGATCAGCAATCGCCATGATGTAAAATTAATTAATGAATCTGACGTCTTTCCATTTTCGAAACTATTGACTACCTACTCATTTTATCAAAAGAAATACTGCAACAGACAAAACTACATTTGGTTAGAACTGTATTTTCTGGTTTATGTATGAAAAGTCTAATGACGTAGATTTTAAATACTCTTTGAGTGAAAATGAAGAGTTTCTGTATTTCTGGTTTAAGAGAACTGAGAAAAGATAGAATTCTCCGAAGTGGCTTTGCCAGTGGCCTCTAATGAGCCTATCAATATCGATGCTCTGAAATTCAAAGATATCTTAGATCTCCTGCCAATAAGTGATCCAATTTATGATGGTTATTTCAAATCATTGTCTCATGGTCCGACTAGAAACTTCTAGAAATCTTATGACTTTCAGTGACAGTGATGACGACTATGAATGAATGTTGTAGTGGTACGTTTTACAAACAAATTTTATATGACTGGATCCAGCTCGTAACTATTTGCAGGGTAAAGACATCTTCTCACAAGGAGAAGACATGAGCAGTAATCACCACGCTTGCTCACTGCTGGTTGGTGATTTCAGACCAAAATCCCGGTTGCCATCACGATGTTTTCCTGTTATTAGAAATGATGATGTTTTCTTGTTATAGAAGATGTATCTCTGGTTATTAGAGAATCTACTTATGCATCCGAAAAAGACACATTGGTACATGTCGGTTGATGGGATCGATCCCGCAGCATCTAGCACGGCAGGCAAGCGAACTACCGTGACTTCTGAACCACACACACACACACACTACTTTTAGGATTTTACTTTGTAGAGAGAGTATCAGAGAATTGCATATTGCACGAAAATCACAATATTTCATGGCTTTTTTATGAGTACTTATTTGTGGCAAATCACACTCCCATTCGTTTTTGTTTTTATATATGGTTAAATCTATTTGTATGGAAGACGTTTCCCCATAATATTTGTTTTTTAATGTCTGTTTATGTCTCCGTCGAAAAAAAAAAAAGAAAAATCCTTTCCATTAATGTAAAAATAGGAATAAATACTAATTAAGAGTACAAATAAATATGCTCTAATCCACTTAAGTACACACGTTTTAGACATTTTCACATCATTTTCACATTTTTTCTTTTGGTACAAACATGTTAAGTAACAATTACTCTTGAACTAGAACATTTTTTTTATTTTTTTTGTAAGTGTTCAAAACTTGAACATAATAGACATTTAAATATCATAAATTTGTTTTACTCAAGTGTTTATTCCGATCTGTAGCAACAGGGTAGCAACCGTGAAAACTTTCAAACGCTCATACCCAAAAATCATCATTTTGCACTTAAGTGGTACGTACCAAATACCACAGAACTATACTAAAATGCTCTCTTGTCAACGTTGGTAGCTCCTATACGATTTGCATGTATGCTAACCAAATCTGAGGAGCTTATAACGTAGTTAGAGTATAGTATAAATCATTATGTATAATATTTTCAAGTTACTCATCGCCAACGTCCATACCACGTTGAATACACCGGTTCTCGTCCGATCACCGAAGTTAAGCAACGTCGGGCGCGGTCAGTACTTGGATGGGTGACCGCCTGGGAACACCGCGTGATGTTGGCTTTTTGTAACTTTTCCTGAAGCTTATTTTGTATTTTTTATCATGAAATTTTCCAAACGTAGTTTAGAATTCACTCTTTTGTTATGTGTTTTGCACTAGTGCTTTTACACTAGTCCAACGAAATAAAATCATAGGTTTTTTTTTTCTTTTTTACAGGGATCTCGCCATGTCTTGAATATTTTACTAGTTTCGTCAGCATGAACTGAACTTTCCTTTGTGCCTGTACTTGTATTTAACTTCTGGATATGTAATCTGTGAACTTGTAGAAACAAAAGCTCCCACTAGCGTTCCATATTTAAGAAGTGCTCGTCATTAGACGAGCGCGCATAAAATATCTATTTGTGAACTCCCGCCTTTGCATTCTATTTCTAAACAACTCCGGTTTTAGAACGCCGGTCGATCTCTCCTGATTCATGATACCCTGGTACCGATGGGGCTGAACGTGACGGTGATGTCGTCGACATATGCCCGTCACTGTCACACCGTTGTCAGTGTCGGCCTCGGTGTCGGCGATGTCAGGGTAATCTAAAATGCTGAAAATTGAGCTTTTATGGCTGTCATGTTTCGTGAGGAGTGTTAACACAATATAGGGTTATTTCTCGGTTTTCTTTTTATGTCTTGTAAAGAATTTTTATCATGTGCAAAGTTAATGTCATTTTTGGTAAATTTATAAAATACGAAACTAATACTTTTTTCTATATGGATAATGATTTTTGTCTGTCTTATTTATTTATGATTCTTAATTACCAAGGGGTTTAGTATAATACATATACCATGAAAAATACATAGAAGTTCAGAAAAAGGGAACAAACTAAAAATAAGGAACTTATACCAGACATAAGATATTATTATTAATAGATTTTAAAAGTTCAAGTAGTATCTAAAATACAATATAATAATGGGAGAAGCAAATTATTTATCTACACAATTAATAATAATTATTATTCTAATAACATATTCATGTTTAATTTATCTCAAAGGCATATTGAGGTCGGGGCTTCATAAGGTCCTTAAGTTTCCTTGAATTTCAGGAATAAGGTTAAGTATACCAGGACTAAAGGAATAAATGGAAAGTCAATTATATATTATATCTATGTTTTGGTTGAGAGCCGCTTGTGTTTTTAAACCGCAATAATATTGAGTTAATTATATCAACTCATATCGCTATTTTCTTAATATATGTTCAACAATTTAATTCATATTGCTATTTTCCTGTAAAAGGTCAAGAGAGTATGTTTAACTGAATGTGAATTAAATAAGTTAGTGGTAAGTATAAATTTTTTATGTATGTTTTGAATACTATAAATATTAAATAAAATTTATTTGATCAAAACTTTTTCAAAGTACTCAGACATTAAAAAGTTTGAAAATTTTTAAAAGATTCACGTCCTGAATATTGCCAAAAATATCGCTTCGTGATCGAATTTTTTGCTGTAGGTGACTGATTTTTTTATATGTTATAACAATTATATAATTTCTACAAATTTGACAGTGCTGATTGAATAAATGGCAAAACAAATGAAACAAGATTTTCAATTTCACTGGAACTTTTATATCCGGTTCCTATATTATGAATTAGCAGTGTCTTCAGAAAAAAATGATTTTGTAATGATTAAGTGTAAGCAAAATTATCATAAATATGTATATAAGTATACTGAACTAATGTACGTGAAGTAGAGTAGTAATAAATATATTAATAAATAATAAAAGTAAAATATTATGCTCTATGCGATTTGTATGCTCTATCTTGCAAACATTAAAATCTATATTATAAAATATATTACATGTTTAATTCTTCAAAAAATAATTTGGTGATACACTGTGATTTACTTACCACACATTTTTATTATGTACTAGCGGTCCGCCCCGGCTTCGCCCGTGGTACATATTTACATTTTCTCTACATAAAAACCATCCTCGTACTTCAAGGAATATAATAAAAAAAGAATTATCGAAATCGGTTCAGCCGTTCTCGAGTTATGCGCTTACCAACACATTTTGCGATTCATTTTTATATATAAGATATATAATATTTTATAGTAATACTCGTCTACGTCGATAAATTTCCAATTTGATATTACTAAACGAATTTCAATATAGTACCATATTGCGTCACTTGACAGCATATCAAAGTTTGCGTATTCAGGTGTTCAGTGAAGTAATCCTGAATAACTTCTAAACAAGATTACAACGTATCAACTTCACAGACTGCTTGGCGCTTCCCGATATAACTTCTCGCTCTTTCATTCGCACCCCTATTTTTGGAGTATACCTGTCTCGCTCGCTTTCCCCTAGCATTTCCCGGGCATGCGCAGTGGGTGCACACGTGCTCGGATAACTCCTGGTATTTCATGATCGCCTGGTATCGGGCGCGCCTAGGGCGGGCGTCGCGCCGCCGCCCAAGCCGCGGCCGCCCTACGATACTGCCCCTCAGAAGCTCACACGAACGCCGCCGATCCGGTCCGTTCCAAACCACTTCCGAGGAGAAAAAGCACGTGCTTATCGCGCGTGAAGTTTGCAACTAATTATTTTGCGTACTAACTTCCATTTTCCTTTTGTTAATAATAAATTGTTATTATTTGTTAAAAATATATTTTTGTCATTTTCATTTAAAGTGATTTTAAGTGTTTTCAGTGTTTTAGTGTAGGTCAGGTGTCGGCGTTTGATGAAAAACAGCTGCAGCTAGTTTCAAAATGCAGAAACAATTTTCTGTGCCAGGTATGTTCATAAATAAATAAAAAATAATGGAAATTTTGGGCCATTCTATTTATATGTTTACTATAAGATGCAACATGTGACGCACGTAGCTTTACTATACGACTGGAAATATTTATTACGAAACTGAAAATAGACTTTAATAATTACTTGCATTCAACCTCAGCATTCAACAATAGCTGGCCTATTTATTGCTGCATAGGATTGCAAGACAATATAAAATTAGTAGGGAAATATTGCCTACATAATTATTCTATCGGGTTCTTAGGTCGCATCTTTCTGGTGATTTTTCTATCTGTAAAGAGATTTTTATCGTCAAAAGGCTTGAGTCCTATGTGGTGTTTTATTACTTATCAGCTATCAATTAATTACTTCATAATATCCCCAGTAATATTTCAAACATTTTACTTTGAAGAATTTCTTATCGATTGTAATAGTTATCCAGAACAATGATTTTAAAATGTAATATGTATAATAATTACAAAAAATTAAAAAATCTTACATTGAGGGAAAAGCTTTTAAGAGCATTTTTAAGGGATGGGGAAGGGATATTTAACGATCTTTGAAATTCAAGACTTAACAAAGACTGCGAATTTCTGTTATTAATTGTAATTATATACATTTGTGAGAGTAACCTCTTGAACTACTGACCCGATTTTGACAAATGTTTACCATTATTTTGTCAAATGTGTGTTACTTAAAAATCGTGACAATTTTATTTTCTTAGGTATATCCTATAGTATTGTATATAAACTAATATTCTAGATGCGATAGTAACTTTGTCTGTCTGTCTTATTCACACCTAAACCACTGTATCGATTTGAATGAAAATTTGTACAGAGACAGTTGGAGAACTCAGGAAGGATATAGGATAGGTTTTATGCCAGAATAGCCACCAGAACGGGAACTATGGGGGTTTTCCTTTGACTACGCGGGCGAAGTCACGGGATAGGTAGAAAAACTAGCTAAATAAAATGTTATTTAACGTAGAATTTTATGTGAAAATAAACTAAATAAATGACGTCATAGCCACTAACCTATAAAAGTTAAATTAACCAAGTGCCATTAAAGGGCTTATCACGAAGCGTCATAAGTCAATTCCATTTAATAACTTAAGCTTGATAAATTGCAGTTAAGAAATTAGTTAGGCTTTTACACTATGTTTGGATACTGACATTTTAGGTATACTATGGCATTTTAACTCTAAAAACGTTTTTATAAATGAGTATATTATAATAAAAAGGAAATGTACGCTACTTATATTATTTGAAAAAATCGTTCGTTTTACTGACATAAGTATGTACACATAATAAATATTATGAGAATAATATATAATAAGTGAGATATATCGAAATTTATTATGGAAATAATCAAGATACTTATCCTATGAGTAATGTGGTATAATAAACCTGAGGTGGATTACTCGGTAGTCGGTACTCACTCTCATTTGACTGTTGACAGCTGCTAGTTAGCATAAATTGATATCTAAGGAATATAAGACAAATTTTGGACAAATTATATTTCCGTCACCACTTCCTTTCTGACACAAAAAATACTGTGGTCTTTTATTTTTTTTATATTCAAAATCCATACCTACTAATATTATAAATGCGAAAGTAACTCTGTCTGTCTGTCTGTTACTCAATCACGCCTTAACTACTGAACCAATTTGCATGAAATTTGGTATAGAGATATTTTGATACTCGAGAAAGGACATAGGATAGGTTTTATCCCGGAAATCCTACGGGAACGGGTTTTTCTTTGAAAATGCGGGCGAAGCCGCGAGAGGAAAGCTAGTATTTAAATATACCAACATATTTTTTTCCTTTATTGTGGAGAAAACTTAATTTGTTGAGAAGATTAATTAGTAGGAAATGACACTGAAATTATATAAAAAAACAGACAGTCAATCAAGTTCATAATAATTTCAAAGTGCAACATTATTTGGATGGCGTTTATCCTTATTTCCTAATGTATTTCTTCTTTTTAACTCCTTAACATTTCAAATGAACATTTACTATTTTTCTAAATAAATAAAATAAAAACTTTCTTCAATATGACGTGATAGAAAGAATAATGTTTAAGCTCACTACACAAACAGCGTTAAAAACCCATTACATATTTCCCATGTATTCTCTAAAACCTTTCATGCACACGAAATTAATTGCTAGCGTGGTTCATTAATTCAGATCTCGAAATACAAAAACCTTAATCATTCAGGGTATAATTGAATGGCGATTTGTTAAGGGGATCGAGAAATAATTATGTTTTCTGGTTACGAGAATCGAGATTGGGAACAATTATGAGCACCCCAGGTGCCATATTATGATGTGGCGAAAAATAAATAAAATTAGTAAGAAAATAATTATTATTTGGAGAAAGCATTTTTATTGTAATACTAGCGGTCCGCCCCGGCTTTGCCCGTGGTACATGTTTACGTTTTCTCTACATAAGAACCATCCTCGTACTTCAAGGAATATAATAAAAAAAGAATTATCGAAATCGGTTCAGCCGTTCTCGAGTTATGTGCTTACCAACACATTTTGCGATTCATTTTTATATATAAGATTTATAGAAATGTTCAAATTGCTAGTGCAATTTCCCGCGATTTCGTCCACGTGATCAATAAGTTTGTATGTATGAACTGATTGAGACTTATTATAAGGCTAAAGTAGTGCGCTGAGGAGTTATTTTCGACTAGCTGCTCCGCGCGGTTTCACCCCCGTGGCTCCACTCCTGTTGGTCGTAGTGTGATGATATATAGCCTAGAGCCTTCCTCGATAAATGTAACACCGAAAGAATTTTTCAAATCGGACCAGTAGTTCCCGAGATTAGCACGTTCAAACAAACAAACAAACTCTTCAGCTTTATATAGAGAAGATATTATATATAGATAAGATATTCATAAAAATATTAAATTAAACTGCTGGTGCAGTTCCTCGCGACTTCTTCCACATGTTCATTAGGTAAGGTATAAACGTTTTGAATTAAATAAACACAAATTATTATCAAGCGAAAGTTGCCATAAATAATGAAGACTAGTCTATTGGCGCGAACAAACTAATAAAGAAGTGAAACCGTGGATTCTATTACATTATGAATAGGAAATTTTAAATTTGAAAAAAGTCCCTTTCAAAGCACTGGCACGTAATTTTAATTCAATTGAGTAAATATAAGTGGAATCTGAACAATACATTGTAAAAAGTTTTATTCTAAATGAATTTCGTTACAATTCTATGAAAACCTCTGAAAAAGTGAGAAAGGAGTATTTATTTAATTTAAAATTCATAGCGCGTTACAAGCTTTTATAATTATTTCATGGAACAAATTTTAGGTATAATGAATTTACTTTTCGTGTGATTTATTCCAACATAGTTAATATTATTTAAGTACCTAGCATTTTATTGAATTTAAATTCTCAAGTATTAAATTTATTTTATTTTATCAAATCAATAATGCAATATTTATCACCCATACTCCTTCAATTTAAGTACGTAATATTATACAAAAATATTTAAAACAATAGCACAATAACATATTAACCTCTAATTTCCCGCGAGTGTATTCATGGAATATCTAGTTTTACGTAATTACATGATTGTCTCTTCTATTAATAAAGCCGCCCCGGCTTCGCCCGTGGTACATATTTACGTTTTCTCTACATAAAAACCATCCTCGTACTTCAAGGAATATAATAAAAAAAGAATTAAGTATCGAAATCGGTTCAGCCGTTCTCGAGTTATGCGCTTACCAACACATTTTGCGATTCATTTTTATATATAAGAAGATTAAATATAAATAATTATCCCAAAATCTAAACCTTAATTGGAAAACTTAGAAGTTCATTCAAAAAACACTGTAGTCGGTAAGCCATCTCGAAAATAAATAAATTAGAAGAGATTTAAGGTATTACACCTATTTAATGCTTAAATTCGTTGAGTTAATGGTTATTTAATTATTCAAAATTAAATTAAGCCCTAGAAATTCTTGTCTATTTTGTTATTGTATTATTTTTATGTATGTAATTGGGACTATTTCTCTATAGTGTAAAAAAGTATGCACTGCATGGTGCAAAGCCTTTTCTTTCTTTCTTATTTTTATCTTTTCGAAAAAGTTTCCATGATCCTATTGTTTAAATGGCAAATATGTTTGAAAATACATATCAAGTGTTAAATAACCAAGTGGCTGAATTTAGTGACTTTATCAGCAAGTGATGATTTTTTTTATCATTTTTAAATTATGTAAAAATGTTTTATCTAATAAATTTAACCTGCATGAAACTCGAGCAACTGGCTTGTTTAGTTAAGTAAACCAATTAATTCAATAAATTTTCCTTCCCCAAAAAAGCCTTACCTGACTTATTTTCCTTTTCCAAAAGAATCAATCTACAAACCAATTTGAAGTTCCAAGTTCTTTAAATATTTCCTGCGAAGGAATTCAAAGAAATCTTTTCATTGCCAACTTTGTAACAACGTTCCGAAGCTATCATGGAATGCATTTGGAACTTTTGAAGAGAAAATAAATAGTTTAAGTTGAGTATATTTGTATTGGTTTATATTTATGTTGGTTTCTTTGATAAACAGCTTTTCGTGATAGCATTAACTTTATAGATGTACAATAATCAAACTCAATATTTATTAATTCAAGATATTTAATATTACTTACACCGGTATGGAAAGCAGTCTACATAAAACCGCTGAAAAGAATTATTTGCTCATTTCGTTATTATTAAGGTTTTCATAAAAATGATATTTAATATGCCAAGGATGTTTGCTGAAGTTCAAAAGCAACATCTTCATACCTTATCCACTAAAGCTCTAGGCGCTTTAGAACTCATATATGTTTAACATCTAAGGTAAGTAATTAAGTAGATTTTATATTAGTGGGCCAATTTTTCCCTTGTTACCGTAAATAATTTAATATATATCGGCTTAGTTAACATCTACTTGGATAATATATAAAAGATAATAACTTAATTATGATATAAAATTATAATCCTTCTATTAATCCCGCCGTAATCAGGTAAACAATGGAGTTCCCTCGCTAAAGGGGCTGAATTTTATAAATAAAATAGCTATGATCAGCGCTCTGTGTGTTTAGCTAATACTTTTATATCATAAGTTTCATCATTTGTGTAATTTTATTAACGAAAGGATTATACACGCAGAACATAATATAAACTTAAGCATTACTTCTTATATTATTAACGTTAAGGTTTCTGAAGATGGATGTATGGACTCTAACGTAGAAAATATCAAAAACTGATCGGGCCTGTATGGTACAGATAGAGATCTTATATGCTTGTATTTACGGGAACCATGCGTGATGCGGGCGACCGCGACGCCTGTATCGGGTACCTCTTCTTTTTTAAAGTGGAGAAATCTTGCATAGAAGATGGAGCCCTGGTTATGTCGGATTCCTACCGACTAAAACTCTACTCAGATTCGTCGCGCTGCTTTGACTGAAACTGCGGGAACGGGAACGGGGTTGTATCTGGTACCTGCTTCTTTTATTGAATTTAAAACAAAGAACATCCTTTTTTACCCCAACAAATAGTTGAACGATATCAAATTTTGAGCAGTACCATTGTACAATTTTTTGTACTTTCAGGTTAAAACAATAAAAATCGAGATAAACAATAAATTATTTTGAAATATTATATCGTTAATTCGTCCATGAATGTAATACAAAATACCCTTTCTCTATATTTAACGTACAAATAAGTAATTAGTAGCGATACAGCTATATTAAGACAATTTATTGTTCCTGTTGGGTTTCGCAACTTTGTTTCTTAATCAGCTACAATGTTACAAAATATTAAAGCCCTTGTTTCTGTGTATTTGTTTATTTAGAATAATATATATCGATATTTAGTTTTATAGCTTTCAAAATATGCTTAAATGAGAATTTTAATTCTTTTCAGCCGGGAAACGCGCGTTCGAATTCCGCCTTGTAATCGAATTTTTTTATGCGTTAAAATTCTAACTATATATTAATCACCTTTCTATTGATTTGTAATAGAGTAGGAAATCATAACAATTTAAATATATAAGTTAATTAAAATTGTGTGAGTTCTTAAAGGCGTAATTAATTATGAATTTACAAACTAATAATAATTTGTTCTATTCTAATATACCTAAAATAGAGCTTTAAAATCGTAATTACAAATCCGTTTTAACTATACTCTGGATTCATTATTTATTTGAAAATGTAATATGGAATTGTTTTCTGTTTATTAAGTCTCGCTCGTTTTCATACGTTTAATAATTTTACCCAGCGATTAAAGTTAGGGATATAATATTGTTTGCAAACTTATATGAATTTTGGAACTTTGCGAACATTTGGTACGTGTATTGAGACTACTAAATTATTATGTAATTACAAAGGCAGCTTAATGTCACGAAAGTCATATTCACGAAGAGAAGATTTAAATCATATTAGAAATTAAGTTAGAAATGTAGAGTCCATATGTTAAGTGTTGTAGTCATATACTTAGTATTAGTACTTATATTATATTCTGTGGTATTAATATATTTGTTATGAGTTTTATTTCTGAACTAGCCGCGCCCCGCGGTTTCACCCGCGTGGCTTCCTGTTGATGTTAGCCTATAGCCTTCCTCGGTAAATGAGCTATCTAAGACCGAAATAATTTTTCAAATCCGACCAGTAGTTCCTGAGATTATCGCGTTCAAACAAACTCTTCAGCTTTATAATATTAGTATAGACTAGCTTCCGCCCGCGACTCCGTCCGCGCGGATGTCGGTCTTCGCGTGGATGGTTTATTTCTCCATTTTGAGTAACTCTGACAATGACATCTTATAAATATCTATTGGACCCAAATACGGCTAGGCCTATAATAATACGCAACGTGTGTTCGCGGTTCTACAGAACAACGTCTATAATTAATAAAACTGAAAAATTAAGATTAATTTTTATCTACGTATTTTTCCAGGATAAAAAGTATCCTATTTTACGCCCAGGATATAAAGGTATAATTATACCAAGTTTCATCGAAATCGAACCGTTAGTTTTCACGTGATGCCTTCACTTACAGACAGACAGACAGACAAAAATTTTTTTAATCACATATTTGGGTTTGGTATCGATCCAGTAACACCCCCTGGTATTTATTTTTTCAATATTTTCAATGTAGAGAATTGACCCTTCTACAGATTTATTATATGTATAGATAAAATCTATGAAACTAAAAAGGCTGATTACCTACTTGTCCCTAAAGTACACATACTTGTTACTGGAAGGTCAATCTTTTTGGTATGTTGCAAATCGTTGATAACAATTATATTTTTGAAAGTAATATGAATAAGTAAATGACTTGCTAAATAAGGAAAGGCGAGGTCGATTATCAAAAGTAATTGTTATGTATAAAAAGTACTATTTTAGTAATGTATTAATTGTAAATAAACAACATTTGGTTTTATTGATTTAAGCTTTTAACTTATCAATGATTATACTATAGGATAGTAGACATAGGTATAGGTAGACATAGGATATTTTAAATAATTTTTTGAATGTGTCTTCACTGAAAGATTAAATTCTTTTCTTATTCCATCCGCACTATTATCATCATCAAAAAGGTGCCCATTATGTTCCCACCGATTGGCCACGGGTCTCCTATGAGTGTACACTGTACATCAGGCCGAGACAAATGTCAGAGAATAGAATAACGCTAAGGAATAGAAACTGCTATCGCTAATTATTGACAATAAGCTCATGACATTTTAGTAATGGTTCGGTCACACTACAAACGATTTTGACACAATTTTGACTGGATGAAAATTTTGTTCATGGTCGTCGTCGTCTTTGGTAGGGTGACCAAATCCTTAGCAAAACATCATACGCTTATGTCCATTATTATCGATAGCGGATTCTATTCCTTTGCGTTTTGAAGTTTGTCTCGGCTCTCTTGCCATAATCCACCAAGATGGCCAAATGTGGGTTGGCAGATGTCACAAATGCCGTCGAACTTTTGATTCTTCAACGAGTTTGCTTACGATTTTTTTTCACCATTTCGAGCAGTGGTATTGTCATTTATATGTGCAGATTCATTCAAAAATCAATTTACTTTTCAATTTTCCATTTAAGTCATAATTATCTATTTGTCATAATTAATAAATTGTTGTTTATTAAACTTAATATCTCTAAGGACTTGGAATAATTAATATTTGGCCTACATGAAGCTAAAAATATCTTATCAAGATTCATCGGTTACCCTCTTCAAAAGTTGTTCGAACTTACTCGAACAAATGGGTACTTCGTAAATTTAATTCTCTGGGTAATTTCCCTTCGATATCGATTACATATTTTGTGCGTAACATCACAAATTACTTAGTAGTTTCATGCGTGGATATACAACGTATGTGTAGGACATATGAAGGGAGTTTTATTAGTACAGTTTAGAAAAAATTAAATTATTAGTTATTCATGCTTCTCTTATTAGCTTAAGAGAAGCATGACTATGTTTTTTTTTAGGTGAAACATAGGTACTATTAAACCAACTATTTAATAGCTTAGACTATCTGTTTTAATATATAATTTTGAGTATCCGAACAAAATCTTATTGTTCCTCCTGCTTTATTGTAATCTAGTCATAAAATTATATTGAATGTTATGACTAGATTACAATAAAGCAGGCTATATAACAAATATCACATCTCACGTAGAGTCAAGCATCTAACTCTACACGCTCTAGCTCTACAAACCAACTCACAAACTCTACTTCCTAATAAATGGCCCTGACCGTATCGTATAATTACACATTGTGTATAGGAAAATAATAACCACGTAATACTTGAAAAATAATTTCAATGTTAGATAGCCGATATCGAGGAAGGCTTATAGGCTAGAGGTATATCATCACGCTAAGACCAATAGGAGCGGAGCCACGCGGGTGAATTCGCGGGGCGCAACTAGTAACTAATAAGGACAAAGACAACATAAAATGTAATAATAATAGTTACAGTTTATGGATGATTAATCAAGTTGTTAAATTTTATAACTGATTCTATTAAATCAATTTGCCACGCAGTAAATTCTGAGCAATAACTTTAAGTGCCAAATGTGGTACTAACTTTAGGAATAATTTCCACTACATTATATTACTAGCTCCGTATAGCTCCGCTACTATTGGACTGAGCGTAATGATTTATTAGCCTATTGACTTCCCTGACAAATGGAATATCTAAAATATTTTTTCAAATCGTACCCGTAGTTCCTTATCAATGAGCGCGTAATGAAACATACAAACAAACTCTTAAGCTTTAAAATAGGTATAGTATTTTGAAATTAATATCATGAATTTAAATAAAATGTAAAACCAAAAATTACTAACATAATATATAATTAAAATTATTTACATACAGTGCATACACATGTACGTCTGTTCTATGTAATTATGATCTATGGGTTATAAGGATATTAATGTTATGACATAAATCATAATATGGGCAAAGGTCCAAATCGCCGGCCTGCAAATATGTGGAATTCAACATTAAAACATAGAACTATAATCATCTACAAGTCTAATATCGGTCATAAACTCTATTAAGACTAGATAAAAACTTATATAGAAGTAAATGACTTATTTTTCTAGACGTAGCTAGAAAATAGTGCTACAATTGTAAGAATTAAACTATCTAGGAGTGAAATTGTAATGACGCAGTAGATAATTTTTTGCTCCATAAATTTAATATTAAGTTAATTAGTATATATTCTAATAGAAAGGACAAAAACCTTGCAGTTACCCGATCCTTAATAATAATGCATTTTTTTTGTTTTTTGTTTAGCCAGAATATAGGGCGGATACACTGCGAATTTCATGACTGTCTTTTAAAAAAACCATAACATTAAGCTATCAAAACGTTTCCGACAAAAAGATTACTTTCGTATTCATCAATAAAACAGCTGAGCTATCGTGAATTGGCCATTATTATTAGCGTTCTCGCATTCAAATAACTGGAGCTGAAAATCCCATAAAAATACGATAAATTTCCATCATCTGACCCTGGAATAGAGGTTATTTATATTAATTTAATGAGCGGTTTTATTGCATCACTATATTCCTTTGATTCATGCGTGCCTGGTATAGTTTAAAACTAAGATGAAGCAAATTAGGATAACGTATCCATACTAATATTATAAATGCGAAAGTAACTCTGTCTGTCTGTCTGTTACTCAATCACGCCTTAACTACTGAACCAATTTGCATGAAATTTGGTATAGAGATATTTTGATACCCGAGAAAGGACATAGGATAGGTTTTATCCCGGAAATCCTACGGGAACGGGTTTTTCTTTGAAAACGCGGGCAAAGCCGCGGGCGGAAAGCTAGTGTATGTATAAAAGAAATAGATAAAATTTTATTTGTAATTTGCACAATTATTTTACTTTAAAGATATCTGCCCGATCGTTTTATAATTTTTTAGTGATATTTTATCTTCACATCGGAAGAAGATAAACCCAATAAAAATAAATGCAAATCAAAGGAATCCATTTAGCCACTCTTGAGTTAAAAATTGTAAATACTATACCAAAATCTATATAAAAACTTTTTAAGTGCCTGCTTATTTGTAGGATTCATCCACGGATTCATGATCTGCTATTTATAAAAATAATAATGTCATCCAAGTTTTCAGTAAGAAAATGTGAAGTGACTGATAATATCACAATATGATTACTTTAAATAAAATTAGGGTGGAACTACAGTACTTTTGGGATCTTAAAATATGTTAATTATGAATCCCTTTTAAACGCTGACCTCTGCTTTATATTACGATACTAAAACTGATAAGGAAACTAATAAAATAACAACTTTTACAAAATACATAAAAAACTCAAAGCTAAAGTAACTCCTATCTGAAATGTAGGCCACCTGCAAATCCGTTAAAAGTTTCCGTCAATAGCGAACAGATTTGTAGCAGTCGTGCTTTTAAATAAATATACCAATTTTACTTCACGAAAATTACGATGTTCGATGGAATTGTTATTATAGTGGAAGCCTTTCTGATAACTATTATGAACGGATTTTCAGGTTTAAACGCAATTATCACGACACAATTTCATTGGATGATTGATCTTTTATAAATTATATATACTAGCTTTCCGCCCGCGGCTTCGCCCGCGCAGTCAAAGAAAAACCCGCGTAGTTCCCGTTCCCGTGGGATTTCCGGGATTGCGTCATTTTCCCGGGATAAAAAGTAGCCTATGTCCTTTCTCGGGTATCAAAATATCTCCATGCCAGATTTAATGAACATTGGTTCAGTAGTTTAGGCGTGATTGAGTAACAGACAGACAGACAGAGTTACTTTCGCATTTATAATATTAGTATGGATTTATATATTTATAGATTAAAGCGGGATAAATTTATTTTAATAGAAATGTAATCTCTATGAATCTATGCTATCAATGTATGGCTGAAGAGTTTGTTTGTACGCGCTAACCGCAGGAACTACTGGATTCAGAGATATTTTTACACTTGGATATATGTATGTGATCCCGAGTGCTGCTATAGGTTATATCTGAACTACGGGTAAAGCCAGTGCCAATCTATGTTTTGATATATATTTATGAAAATCACGCAGCTATATTCTAGGTACAATAAATATTATCTAACATTAACACTTTAAATATAAAAAATACAGTAACAAAACTTTTAATAAGAAAGTACGTTGACCTACGTACTAATGATTCTTACCCTCGACAATATACAACCAATTATAAGGTTATTTCATAACAATTTCGTAGCATAAATGTTTAAAAGAAAAAGATACCCCCGCGGCTAGGAATGTTCATTTTTACTAACTTCGGCCTTGTACAAAGGATAATTTCGGTCATTAATCCATAGCAAGAAGTTGGGATTGTTCACTCAGGAAGGAATTACTGTTTTTCGTATTTTTCTGAAATCCGAACTCGACTTTGCTTTTAATGGCTTCAATATCGGAATTTGCTTTGTCATCTGTACTTTTATTCATAACATGTCTGAAAATGAAGTTTTGAAGTTTTCAGGTTTCATAAGGGTGCACTCACACACATCAGTCACCGTCACGGCACGTCACCGGACAGGATTAAAAAAAAATATGTATGAATAGTTCTAGTATGACTCTGTTCCCACACGACAGTCGCCGGCACGAAATCTATCAGTGACGTCACCGGTCAGGCACGTCAAATAATCTTTCCATACATGTATCATACTTTTATCCCCACTCACCCGGTGCCGTCACGTCTCAGTTCAGTCAGCGTCGTGCTACCGTCAATTGCTACATGTTCTCTAGCGTGACACACGTCTAATCACTGACTAACCTGATGTATGTGTTCAATGATTCAGTCAAACCGGCGACGTGACTGACGGACAACATGACGGTGACTGGTGTTTGTGGATACGTACACAAACCGTCACCGATCAGTCATCGGTGACTTGACGGTGACTGATGTGTGTGAGTGCACCCTAAAGTTGAACTTTTCAATGTAATAACATATAACAATAATTACTTTTACCTCTTTATACTATACTTGTACATAATATACTACAATTACAATATTAAAATAATTCCCGAATCCCGCCTCGTGATCGAATTTTTTCTATTCTTTACAATTTTATATTTAAAATAATTACTGTATAAAATATTTATCAATTGTGTTATTTATATTGTGGTTAAATAACATTTAATATACCCTGTTAATTCGATATACCTATATAGTACTTGTACCACATTCAAAATTAGGCTCGTACTAGAAATTTATTTATTCAAATAAACATTTCAACTTGAACGTGTTAATTAAGCGTCTAATCGTTCCAGATATATATTTATTTACAGAAACAAACATTCAAATTTAATTATGAAGCTTCAATAATTTAAGTGAGAGCTGAGAAAAAAATCCAATTTAAAATTATTCATTCATTTAAAAATATCTAACACCAATCCCAGAACAAGTTAATTAAAATATCAAAGTTAAAAGTTGACTATCGTAGTTGGCAGAGATAGAAAATAATTCATTTTAATCTGATAAGTAACTTATGAAGTTATCTTAGAGATCTTAATGAAAATGCCTGTCTAGATTAATCTCTTTATGAATTTTACTAATAATAATCTGTTTGATGAGAATTTTATTTAGAGTTATTGGTAAAGCTTCTGCCTTATACTAATTTTGGTTATAATCACACGATCATAAACTCTCTGTACCGGCCAATAAGTGCTATTTTTGAAGAATTTTATGTCGTATTTTAAGATTCCTTCCCTGGAATTTCTATTATAGGTATCAGTAAAGTTTTGTTATGTACGCACCTCATTAATATGAAATTAATAGCTGTTAAAGAGAATAAAAATTAACGGCGACTTATACTTACTGGTAATCTTTCTGATTAGCCTATTTGCCACTTTTTACGTACCCATCATACAATAATTGATTGTCAGATAAGCTAAACAGAACTACGACGTTTTGAAACGATCCTCAATGTTGAATTTTAATATTTAATAATTTCCTTCTAGCTAGTGACAGTCGTCAAAAAGTATTAGCAAAAGTTGGTTGATAAAATTAGGATTTCAAAGTTAAATCATTTAAAAGTTAAATTGGAAATTAGGATTAGAGTTTTAAGATATGAATCTATGCGAATGTCATGACAATAAAATCCTTGATAGTCTTCAAAGACAATAATTGTTAATAATTGTACTTTATTAATAAACTAAAAATCAAGAGTTGCCATCACTACAAAATCTTAATGAAAATACCCGACTAAAATGTTTTACTTCAGTATAGAATAAGTAGTTTAATCTTAAATAAAATGAAGTGAAAAAATTGGGCTGGTTTACCTAGCTAGTATAAAATAAAATTCAGTTTGTGTTGCGTGAATATTTAACGTGTAAAATTGGCAGAGGTCGTCAGTAGGGTAATGTAGCTAACCATCCATAACATAATAGAGAAAATGTAATGAACCGTAACCGTAGGGCGCGATACAAAGTTTATGATCATTTATATACCTGTTCTGTGGTATTTTATAAGGGAATTTATTTGCAGAAATTTCTCCAAAGTTCTAGTAAATCTCAATAGAGATCTCCTAATAAGGAGATAACACTTAGATTAACTTATGAACAGCCTATAGTTTCCTAAAAACTTTGGAGAACATTCTGTAGTTTTCTGAACTTCGCAATTATGATTGGTTAGCGTGAATTGGTAAGTTAGGGATTTGTTCTGCAGGTCAGTTCGCTTTTCATATTTTCAGAGGGAAGTTTTGTTAAGATTCAACTCATTAATTACTAACTGATGTTTAAAAAATCCTGTGCTCATTGATTACCTTTTATCTTTACCAAGTATCTAGGCAATCAAATGTTTTATAATATCACAACGGATAATTTAAATTACGCCTAGTCTAATGTGTTACTGTTTGTGACCAATCTCTTTAAAAAAATAAAACAAACAATATTTAAGATAACATCATTAAATCTTTACTATATCCCACTTAAGAACATAAATCGACCAGATTAATTGAAATCATTCTAAAAATAACAAGTAACAAAATACTTTGGTTTTATCGCGTGTTCGGACGCCCTTTGAACCCAGCGACGGCTAAATTAATGTACTAAATTAACCTGTTTGTAATTATAGAAGTGCCCTGGAGACCGCTTGCTCTGCACGGCGTATACAGGGTGTTTTATAAATAATAAGCGCTGGGGAATGCTGCAGTGTACTTATGGTCGAGGTTACGACAATAGACGTTAATAAATGTTTGTGTTTATAGGGTAACATAACATTAGTACATTTTTGTGTTGTTCGCGTTTTTGTCAGTTGAATATACAATGATATTATATCTATCTTTATTTATTTTAATTGGATTTCTTTACGTGCGCCTTTGTTTATGGAATACTAAAAAAAATATCCGTATTTGACATTGGTTCTTACTTATTTTTATGTTAAACAAGGATTGCATAAAATATGGCTTCAATTATAAATTATTATAAAATCAACTCCATATTCAAGAAATTAAAATCTACCGATCTCTTAGAAACGTTACTCATTAATCGGAAATTAAAAATTATAACGAGTAGACAAAATAACAATACCCTGAAGCCGCCAACTGGAATTGCAAATTAATAATTCACCAAAAACAAACACCCTGTATAGTCAGAAAATTTCATCATGTCCCGTTTAGTAAACTTTTAAAGCGGATTCATCCCTAATGTACGGGGACGTTGACGGCGACGTATCTAATTACGGGCTGGGAATAACTGACATTGTAAAGTTGTGTCATATTTAACTTTGCGTATTATATCATACCAGCTGGAGTACGCGGCTTCTCTTGTGTGATGATTGGTAAAAATCTATATATATGTATATGTATATAAAACTCAAAGGTGACTGATATAGTGATCTATCAACGCACAGCCCATACCACTGGACGTATCGGGCTGAAATTTGGCATGCAGGTAGATGTTAGGAGGTAGACATCCGCTAAGAAAGGATTTTCCGAAATTCTTGCGGGAACGGGGAAAAACGAGGATGCACGTACAAAGTCGTGGGCGGAAGCTAGTAACACAATATGAGCTTATCTGAATTCCATACTAGTATATTTTATATCTATCACTGTATAGATTAATATCATAAAGGCGCATTATGTGAGAGGATGTAACAGATGTAAAAAATCATATCTATCCATACATCCTTCCTCTGGAACTTTCTAGTTTCACAGTTTCTGGATGTATAATTATATTCTACTTAACTTATCTTTGGTCATAATTGGCGATAAAAATTTATGGAATATCAAGGAATGTTTTAGTACTTCATTTTGTTAAGTTTCAGATATGGCGAACAAAGCAGCAAGCGGAAAGCTAGTTTACCTTTAAAATAATAGTAAATTACATATTACTATTTGTATACAGAACACAATTTGCAATGTTTGTAGCTGACTTGTTTATTTCATACTGTTTGATGAACTTTGCCGTTGTAACTCTTTGAAGTCATAATAAAATACAGATTCGAGCTTTATTGCGAATGAACTACATTAATTTATTGGTAAGTATAAAATGTAATTGCTGGTGAGTAATTACATTTCTCGATAGCTTAATTTTAATATTATTGAGACAATAATTATGTTTATTGTATTGAATGGAGTTGTTGACTTGTTCGGAATAATATATTTGTCTGTTTTCGACTCAAATCATAATGATATAACATTAATTTACTATGTATTAATATTATTTAACATGGACCTATCGATGGAATGAATGTGGGTCGAAAATATGGCAAAAATGTGTAGTACATATTTTCATATTATGTGGGTTAAGGATACGACATAGTGCTTAATATTATTATTGTTTGTCCCTGTATCATTCGAAACTGGTCTCTTGTTGGTCCCAATGACCCTTTTGACACGGGCCTGTACGATGACTATTGGGAAATTATAGGTCATAATATAATAAATTTCAAATTGCGAAGATTAACAAAACTCGATTAACAAAATTCATTTGGTTTTAACAAACTTAATCATACCTGTTTTAATACATTGCTGTACTAATTATAGCTTTATTATTTGTATTATACCGATTGCATAGTCTAGAAGGTTCTTTCGGAACTACAGAAATAACTGTTAAATGCCAATAACTTTTATTGAAATAAGTTTGTTTACGTAATTAAACAAAAACATAAGCCTCTCGGAAACTTGACATTTACGCATTTCCTACATTTCGCTCAAACTGGATCATTTATTGATAATATAAAAACAGACGAAAGTTGATGACAAAGCACAGTTACCGACGAAGTCACAAGTCCATTACATCAACATGAAGGTGAGTTTGAGTATTAGTAATATATTAATTAATATTATCCCCTCGACCCCATCTTGAAAATGATCGACAAAACAATTTCGCTACATCTTTAAGATAAGTTTAATCATCATATTATTATACTTTGTTTTTATTTATCTATTTCATAATCCTATAAAATCGATTCATATCAAACTAACATGCAGACTCCCTACAGAATACATTATGACCTATAGGTACTCTATAGATAAAATATTATTTATACAATCGAAATCGAGGGTTTACAATTCAAACTACGCACCATAAGCCATCACACATCTAATGCAAGTCTAACAAAAATTTCAGATCATCCTAGTTCTTGCTTTTGTGGCTGTAGCCAGTGCTGAAATCTCCAGTTTTGGGTATCAAGTAGCAGACCCTTACACTGGCGACTTCAAGCATCAGTACGAGACGCGGGCAGGGGACCGGGTGCAGGGCCAATACGGGCTTCTAGAATCCGATGGGACTCGGCGGACGGTAGACTACACCGCTGGCTCGGAGGGCTTCAATGCTCTTGTGCGGAAGGACCCTGCCGTGTTCGCGCCTTTCGCTGCTCCCTTCTCCCCTGCAGCCATCGCCTCATACCCTTATGCGTATGGACCTTACACACCATATGTATTTTCGCGGTATGGCGCTTATGGATACGCGGCTCCTTATGGTTATCGGCGGTTTTATTAGATATCGATTTTGATCTCTTAAACTTCGCGTATTTTGGTTAGTAGTTCGATTGTTTTATTTGAATTAAGTAGTCAAAATTGTAATTGCTGTTAAATTGGAGAATATTGTAAATAATTGTTCACCTATGTTTTTGGAAGATGTTATTATTTTCTTAAATAAATATATAAATAAATATCAGTGTGTCTTAATACTTCTCCCATTTCCTAGCAAAAAAAATGGTCCCAACGCCCAATATTATATTCGGATGAAAATGGAAATATAAACAAGCCTTTGGCTTTGAAAGTTAAGTCAGTTTTGAAATTATAAAAAAAATGCTTATCAATAACTGAAATATATTTAGCCCAAAATGATTTATATACTTTATAGTATAAAACAAATAGTATAGAGCATAAAACAAAGTCTTTTTCTTTGTCCCTTTGTATGCTTAATTATTTAAAACTACGCAACTGATTTGATGAGGTTATTTTTAATAGATTCTCTAGGAAGGTTTTAGTATATTAATAGTTTTATTATATAGTGTAATAGGTTTTAAACAAAACTGGCGAAGCCATATGCAGAAAGCTAGTATTATATCTGTGCCTCCAGTGAATAAGGGAGTAAGACGAGTTATTCCCTTTGGTTTTTATTGCACCATTGGATTCAGCTCGTCAAAATACACAACATATCAAAAGGTCATATCTCTAGCTGCGTCCTAACCCATTTTTTCGAATGACCCAAACGGTATAAGTAGGGTGTGATTAACGGTATAAGTTACCTTATCCATCATTTTAGGCAATCGCAAAGGAACTATTCGTCTCGAGTCAAAAGTACCCACGAACACAAAGACGTATGTGTAGTTATACTTTTTGAATAAAGACTTAATTCATTTTGTTCCATCAGTCCTAACACTATTTTAGTATAAACGCATTTGTGTCATTTTTCTAACATGAGCATAAAGGAACAACTCTTTTAGTGTCATTGGTTCAAGTGACGACATGAGACAGTTTGGCATTAATGCCGTGTTGCTATTGGTCTATTTGAATACTGCACGGAAACAACACACACTATTCCTTATTATTTTTAAATCGTTTTTTCAATAAATCTGCAACAACAAATCTTTATATTTTTTAAAAAAGGTATTTATCAGTTAACTTGGGATACTAATATATTTCTATGGAAATTAACTATTTTTTGCAATAGATATTAAAAATACAGTTAACACATTAAGTGCATTTAATGATATTAAACTCTTTGTTTATATAAATACAGAACGATAATTGAATCATCTAAAAAAAGCCAACAAAAATGTTAAACTTATATTTTCTTCTTATAATTGGGTAAGTTTTTAAAAAATAACTCGTTTTTAATCTTTTTTAAAAAAAAATATGTAACTACAATAATCAAGACAATAATACTATAGTCTATAATAGTCGCATAAAAAAAAGTATTTATATAGCGTTTTAGCCACTGTGCTTTGGTAATTTGCCTTTTTTATAGGAAAAAAATCCGCAATATCGATACTTCTTTGTTCCTGCATTTTCGTAAACATTTTATGGATACTCTGGTACCACATATTTTGAAAAAATTGGGCTATTGTCACATAGAGTCTCTTCAAAGTGTGTGCCACAAGTCGTATTTGCATCCAAGGCACGTTCAAATCTGTGCTTAATTTTTTTCATAAAATCTTTGCGGCTCATTGTATTTTCTTTATTTATCTACATTATTTTGATATTATATGATATAGAAATTGTTAAAATTCTATATCATGCCGTAAAATATGGCCACTGACCAAGTATAACTTTTCCTGTATTAACTGAACATACAGGAATATGGTTTTCGGGCTTCTCTTATCTCTTTATAGTGCTTGTATCCTCAATGTATACCACCATGACATTGTGGCGTTGCCACTTTTATTATCTGTGGCGTTCCGAAACGAAACGAAACGCACTTGATCGAATTTTAAATTGATTCGACGATTAATTTTCACTAGGACAATAGTTAATACGCAAAACGCAATACGCAGTTGATACGTATTTAATACCAATACTCAATGATTGTCTCCTGCTAACCTGTACAGACTAGACTCATTGTGGTGACTGGTGAAACATTGTATAGCATTAACAACATAGTACTGTATTATTGAAAGATCGATTAAAGGTTTATTTTACAATCTACGACTTTCATTATACATGGGTTATAACAAAATCCCCTTGCTTGAAGTCCAAATCCAGCGGAGGACAATAATCGTCATTTACTAAAATTGAAGGCTTTCGTCCTAGTATAAAAGTTGTCTGGATCCCATTTTATACTCAATCTATAGTATAATACTATAGATATCATGTGAAACGTGACTTTGAAAAAAATTATTCAAATAAATCACAAAATAAAAATTTGAAACAATCTTAAAAGTTTCGAAAAACCCAATTATACGTCAAAATGACGCACAACATCCTCTTTACAACCAAATGGCGGAATTTACCGGGATGAGCCAACTATGTGCTGCTAGGTCTCGACGGCTAATAAGTTGGTTCTGGATTTTGCAGCGATTCGATGGTAAATATAGAAGATTTCATACGTCAAATTTACGTAGATTGGACTTCTAGGGTTAAATGCATAAATACCTAAATGTTGTTTTGTTTTTATTGTCTAATAACGATAAAAAAAACCCGTTGATTTCATTCGATTTTCAAGCTACGTGCATAGTTTTTCCACTAAAATGCCTCAATTGAG
>CAJQZN010035279.1:0-19776 GCA_907164685.1 Colias eurytheme | reverse complement strand
CCGGGCAAAAACTGACTTACGCACTGTTAGAACTTCACTGACGATATGTTAAATAACAGCATTGAAAGGAACAAAACTAATTTATCCCTTCAATGCATTGTGATGGAAATTTACATCAACACAATATTGAGTTTGTTTCTACATATTTTTCTATTTATGAATAAAATTATCATGTAATGACGTTCATTTAGCTTGTATGAAAGTTAGTGAAATACTATTGTTTGATTTAGTTTTGTTTATTTTTTTGTTCCAGGTGTTGATATTATAAAAAATGAACGACAAAGATATTGAACATTATTTAGCTTCTTTGGAAGGTGGGTGGCTGTCGGAAGATGACATGGAGAAGTCCGATGAAGAGGAGGAATATGTGCCTGAAAGTTATGACAGAGACATGTTGGAAAGTGATGAGGAAGACACAGAAAGCCATGAAACTGACCCTCCCTTGGTTGAAAATGAGGTAATCCAGACAACAGACAACCAGGTTGTAGACAATAGTGGCCCTTCAGGACATATATTTTCATCATTATTAGATAAAAGAAAATTGATCTGGAAAAAAAAAGGACTTATTATTTGAAGAGTCCAAAATTGAATTCGAAGGCAATTCTGATCTAGGGCCAGAGTTGTCACAATTAGATACTCCATATGCATGCTTTAGCTACTTTTTTTCAGAAAATTTCATGGCAAGGATAGTGGAAGAAACAAACCTCTATGCCACACAAAAAAATCCAGCAAATTCAATTGCATGCAAGTTGTTTGACTTGAGGAAGTTTTTTGGAATACTTATATATATATGTCAGTCCAACATTTTCCCAACACTAGAGCATACTGGTCTCCACGATATGGATATGAACCAATACATTCAGTAATGTCTAATAACAGGTTTGAACAGTTGAAAAAAATTTTGCATTTCAATAATAATGACCACCACAAGGCAATTAGTGATCCAGGCCATGATCGCCTATTCAAGATACGCCCTGTTATTGATGAATTGAATTCAAAATTTTCATCAGTACCTATGGAACAACGCCTATCCATAGACGAGCAAATGTGTGCAACTAAAGTTGCCCCTTTTCTGAAACAATACTTGCCCAACAAGCCTCATAAGTGGGGGTTTAAACTGAATGTTTTGTGCAGCTTGCAAGGATTTGCATACAAATTTGAGGTTTATGCTGGACAGGACCTTACCAGTAAACCTGAGAATGAACCAGATTTGGGCTCAACCAGCAATATTGTCCTGCGTTTAGTTCGAGGTATACCAAGACAAGTCAGTCACATTGTATATTATGACAATTTTTATACTTCTGTGCCATTGGTCTACTATTTGGCAACTCAAGGAATACTTTCAGTAGGGACAGTTCAGCAAAACATACCAAACATACCAATACCAAATTCAACATTACCTGATAAAAAACAATTTATGAATAAATTTACTCCAAGAGGTGCACATGAAGAAAGAGTGACAACATTTCAAGGTGTGGATATGAGTATAGTGGCATGGAAAGACAACAAAGTTGTCACATTATTGTCTTCCTATTTTGGTGCTTTGCCATTGAATAACGTGTCTAGGTATGACAAGAAAAAAAAAGAAAAGATACAGATTCCATGCCCTAAGATCATAAGCCCACATGGGCGGAGTAGATCTTATGGATAGTTTTCTAGGAAGGTACAGAATAAAGCTCAAGTCAAGAAAATGGTATATTCATATTTTTTTTCACCTTTTAGACCTGGCAGTAATAAATGCATGGATAATATATTAAAAAAAATTAATTGCTAAAAATGTACCTCAGAAAGATATCCTCAATTTAGGTGCTTTTAGAAATGATCTGGCCTTCGTCCTCTGTAACATGGGAGCAGCTAAAGAAAGTAAAAGAGGTCGTCCAAGTTCTAGTCTTCTAGAAAATGAGATCCAAGCCAAAAAAAAAAGAAGTGCTGTAGCAGTTGCCCCACCAAAAGAAGTTCGTCGAGATGGGCAAGATCATTGGCCTTTGGTAGGGGATCCTTGCGATGTAAATATCCCAATTATAAGGGATATTCAACTATTCATTGTACTAAATGTAATGTAAACCTTTGCCTCAACAAAAACAATAATTGTTTTAACAAATATCATAATGAGTAAGCTTATTATCTCAAATAAACTTACTCATTATGTTCCTAGTAATTTAGTTCTGTTTACATAAAGATGTAAATTTCCACCAACCCAATTTTTTGTTTTTAAATAAAGTTATTTTATAAATTTACTTTTTTTAATATTTTTCCCTTAATAAAGACCTAATCTTACATCCAAATAAATTTAATTTGCTTAAAAAGTAAAAATCATACATTTAAGGAAGAACTCCATCAAACAATTGTGACTTTCTTTGCTCAAAGACCACATTAGGAAAAGAAAAGACAATCCACATATACCACGAGATATAAGAAGACGCGTGCATGAAATGTTGAATGAAGAAGAGTTCCAGGACCACCACAAAATTTTTTTTTAACAATTTTTTTTAATTTTTTAAAACTTTATACAGCAGTTTGAGCAAAAAATACATCCACTGTCGGCAAGGCATCTTAAGGCAACCACTGAAAATTAGTGGCATATTGCACTGAGTGGCAGGCCTATTGTGGCATACATATATGTTAGATTTAAATTTCTTGTTTCATTTTTTTTGTATCTTTGTATCCATAATAAACGTATTTCGTTTCATTCATTTCACTTCAAAGCAACCAAGAAGGTCTCAGCGATGATAGGAAGACTGAACGGATGTTTCAAATGTAACGCCGCCATATGTAAGGAACATGCAAATTTGATGTGTCAAAATTGTACTATTTTATACACACTATGCGGATTACGGCACTCCGCATTTACATCCGCACCTGTTTGAACACTGGCGTTTAGAACCGCGCGATTTGCATCCGCACGGATTCCGCCATGTCTGAACTAGCTCTTAGATAGGTAACAAATGATCTCGCTCAAAGAGCCAATTGTGATTTTATTATATTTGTTGATTTTTTATTTCGATTTAATAACATTTTGTTGATTTCACTGTTGAATTCACTTTGTACACAATCCAATATTAATTTAGGCGGAGTTAATTGGCAACTGGGATAAACTGTTTGGACTAATTTAAAAAACTTACAGCACACATACAACACAATTGTATTCAACATGGCACTGATAATCTGCATATTGATATATAATCTGTAGTAATGAAGCTGTTTAATTATTTTTCCCTATATACCGTACGCACAGAGGCGTTGAAGAATATCAGCGAATATATAGACATCAATTATCGAAAAATTTTGTTTCATAGCAAGTCTCTTTCCAGCGATAGAAAGAATATTGAAGATGTATGAGCCGTTGAAGCAGTTTTATCTACTCCTGGTGTACCAATTACTTTGAAGAACTTTTTTGAAAATGTATTCAGCGAAGTTTATTTATTGCTCACTCATTAATGTCAATATTTCAGACGAAAATTGAAGAAAAAAAATTTCTGTTTTCGATATGAAAAGAATCCTCGAATCCACACATGAAATTTTAGTTGCACGCGCGAACGCAAACTTCATGACACTTAAATTGCGAGAGTTGATGGCTAAGTGCACTGCAGAAAACCGTGTTTTCAAGCATGACCTTAAAAATATGTATAAGATTTGCATAGAATATCTATCAAGTGGTCATCCACTTTAGACAATTTCAAAGTCTTTAATTGGTTGATGCTGAAAAAGTGCCAAATGTTCGACTTCAGATTGCTTTATCAATTCATTATCTAAATGGAAAAGGAATACACATCAATGATGTGAAGTTATTCGATGAAATTGCATGTCTGAAAAGTTTTTGACAAAACAGGAAGAAACATTTTTTTGACATAATAAACTCATGAAGAGTTATGGGCAAACATTTTCAAGACAATAGTTATTTCATGATTGCCAGTCAATATATCGCACCCTTAGAATTACAACGACGCAAGTGCAAAATTTCGTTAAAATGACTTAAGTATAACAAACACTATAAAAAGTGTTTTGCTATCGTAAGGAACATTGACTCTTTTGTAATTACCATAAATGCCGCTAGATGGAAGTAGCGTCAACGTCAAATTGAGCGAGACTTAAAAACAACAACGACTGATTGGTTAGTTACTCGCGAGGAGCGGGACGAGCTTGTTGCTTCACAGTGCTACATCGACGCTAAGGTAATTAAGCCATTTTTTTTTACTTTTATAAGAGGAACATTGACTCAAATGTAACTTATGTCATTAAAAAAAAAAAAATCTACCTTTTATATGAACAATGACGCTTATTACAATTAGGTCATTGTTCTTCTAGATTACATTATTAATTATTTTTTTTAGGTTGACACATAATGGAGTCACGGGGGGCTAAATTAGTAAGATTGGCTAAGGACCATTGTCGTACTGAGGAGAATGACTCTGTTAATCAAACAGTATCAAAAAAATCAGGTTCTAACATGCAAGAAGTTACGGATTCATTAATTTCATCTGGTTCTGAGATAGGTGACTTTTCTGGAACCAGTTCAGATGAATTTAGGCCATCGAATAACAGAGACAATAGCAGTAGCGAAGACAGTAGTTCGAGTAGTTCTTCCTCTTCTTCTTCTAGTTCGGAAGATGAACATGAAACCAATGTGTCTGCTCCTGAAGCATCTATTGCAACTCACGACTCAACGATTTCTAAGTCACCAGAACCAAAAAAGGCAAAAAAGCGTACCAAAAATCCAAATAATTGGAAAAGAATACGCGCAAAGCATCTTAAAAATAGCGGAAAAGAGTACCTTTCTAGAACAGGCAAGTACATGAGCGGGAAAGCTATGGGGCCCCCATGTTCATTTAAGTGCAGACTTGTTTGTGCCAATAAATTTTCTGAAGAAGAAAGACAAGCTATTTTTAACAGTTATTGGGAATTAGGTAACTTACAGCGGCAAAGAGCGTATCTCAGTTCCTGCATTAAACCACTTAAAGTAGCATACAGACGTATCAAGGTTGATGTCCAGAATAATCAACCTGCAAAGCCTAGAAACCCAAATACAGCATATTATTTACTTATAAATGGGATAGAAAAAAGAGTATGTAAAAAATTTCTGTTAAATACATTAGGCATTGCTGAAAGAACACTTCGCACTGTGATTCACGCCAAAAATGAAGACCTGGGTGCTGCTCCACAAGATAAAAGAGGACACCATAAGAATCATTCCAATCTGCCGGAAGAAGTAAGACAATCTATAATAGATCATATACAATCGATACCTAAAATTGAAAGCCATTATTTGAGAGCTAACACTAGCAGGGAATATGTTGATGGCGGCTTATCGGTATCAGAAATGCACAGAAACTATGAGGTCTTAAGAAGGGAAAATAATTTACCAACTGCACCATACGCTGCATATCTATACATATTCAATACACAGTTTAATATTGGGTTCTTTATACCGAAGAAAGATCAGTGTGACGTTTGCGTTGGTTATAAAAACGCACCCACGGAAGTGAAACCGCAACTTGAGGTCGAATATAAATCACACCTGGAAGAAAAAAGTTTAAGCCGTCTTGAAAAACAAAGAGATATGAATAATGGAAATTTATTTGTTGCCACCTATGATTTGCAAGCGGTATTGCCATGTCCTGTCGGAGATTCTTCCGCATTCTTTTACAAAACTCGACTAAATTGTTATAACTTTACGGTAAATTTCTATTGTTATGCATAAATTAATATTTAGTAATTTATTTTTAAGTGATTGATTGAAGTGAGCGGCCACAGCTGTGGCCGATGTGCTGGATGACATTCTTAGTGCGCAAGATGAAGGAAAAGGGACAATCCTTGTGCTTTTGGATTATTCGAGAGCTTTTGATACTTTAAACACATCACTACTATTATCTAAACTCGCATACTATGGTCTCAGTCATTCTACTATAAAATGGTTCAACAGTTATTTGAGTAATCGAACACAAAGGGTGTCAGTAGCAATGGAAGACGGTAGTAATAAGATGTCAGAGCGTAAACCTGTTACACAAGGAGTTCCTCAAGGCTCTATTTTAGGCCCTCTTTTATTTATATTATATACTGCTGATATTGTAAAACATATAAAATCATGCCGATATCATATATATGCTGACGATGTTCAGTTATTTATATCATTTCACCCGAATGAAGCACATTCTGCGATAGATAAATTAAACTCAGATCTAGCTTCCATATTCGAATGGTCAAACCGTAACTCACTAGTTCTTAATCCATCTAAGTCCAAGTATATGGTTCTAGGCACACCGAAAGTAGTAAACTCAATTCAATGTCATCTTATTCCTGTTTGCATAGGTAGTAAAGTTCTGGACCGTGTTAGTGAAGCTCGTAATTTGGGAATAATCTTTGATGAACACCTCAGATTTGAAAAATATATCGGTGTTACTGCAGCTAACTGCTTCTATCGCATTAAAATCCTGTACCGTATTAGAAAGTACCTAAATCCGGAACTACGTGTTAGGCTATGCGACAGTCTCGTATTATCAAAATTTAATTACATGGACGTGGTATACGGGAGGCGGATACTTGCTCGTACGAAGCAGCTAATACAACGGGTACAAAATGCATGTGCCCGTTTCTGTTGGAACATTCCTCCACGGGAGCATATAACACCATTTATAAATAAAGCCTGTTGTTTAAATATGGAGAACCGTAGACGGCTCCACTTTGCCTCGTTCCTTTTTCAAATTATTAAGTCCGAAACTCCTCAGTACCTCTTTGAAAAGCTTGTCTGGATGGGTGACCAAAATCCAGTATATAAAACTAGACAAGCTGCAACTAAACTCACCATTCCCAAGCACCACTCTGCTAGTTTTCGAGGAAGTTTCAAGTACAGTGCCACTAAGTGTTGGAACAACTTACCACCACCACTTCCCAGCCTTAGAACAGTTGAAAATTTTAAGAAAAAATATAAAATTGTATTACTAATGCAACAAATCCAACCTTAGTGGCAATATGTACACTTAAATATAGTAGTTAACTATGTATGTAAATATATATCTAATATTTTTATTTATTATTATTAAGTATTATTTTATTTAATTATTTTTATTTTTATTTTTTTTTTTTTTAATATAACTATTTTATGAAAATATTTTTTTGTCTGCCCATCTCCTCTATATGATATTATATCGTGATATTGTATCGTGATTACTGATTATATTTTGTATTTATTCCATTTTTATTTCGTATTTTAATATTACTCACATAATGTTTCTCTAATCGTAACAATGTCTAGGGGCCACTGAAAACCAGCTCTGTGTATGCATAATATTGCAGCATAGATTATGCTGAGTTGGCTTCCCTTTTTCAAGGACACTGTTTTACAATTGTTTTTATTTATTTTTAATTTTTTCTCATGTTATTTTTTACCTTTTCTCTTGTATGTAAATTTTATGTAATTTTCATTTTTTGTTTAGTTTAGTTTTGTTTATTTCTTTGTATTGATGTTCTTTATTGATGTCCTTGAAATAAATGTTTTTTCTTTCTTCTTTCTTTCTTTGATTCGACTCTTTTAATTACCGATTTTTTTTTAGGTGACCGATGGAAAAAATGGACATACCACTTGTTATTTTTGGCATGAGGGTATGGGTCATAGGGGTGCCATTGAAATCGGATCCTGCGTTTATAAGTATTTAGAAGAATTGGCTACAAAGCATCCTAATTGTGACGTTATTTTTTATTCTGACAATTGCTGTGGCCAGCAGAAAAACAAGTAAGTGACTCCGAAACTGCCTTACTTATTTAGTATTATTTTAAAAGTACTCATTCCTAAATTACTCCTTTCTTTTCAGGTATATTCTTACGATGTATTTTTTTGCTGTGTCGAAATTAAACATAAAATCTATAACCCATAAATTTCTGATTCGCGGTCACACGCAAAACGAGGGTGATACCGCCCATTCTTTGATTGAAAAGTGCATTAAAAAGGAGAGGAAATCAAGTCCAATTTATGTTCCAGATCAATATGTTAATGTCATAAGAAAAGCTAAAAAATCTGGGAACCCGTTTAAAGTGTTTGAATTGAATTACGACAGCTTTTTTGACCTGAAAGTATTAGCAGAGGAGTTAAACATAAATTTATCTAAAAATGTTCATGGCGATCAAATTAAATTGAGCGAATTAAAAGTGGTCCAATTTACAAAGAATAAGAATACCTTTGAATATAAATTATCTTATAAAACTGAAAACATGTTGCAAGCTAATATTACAGTACAAAGAAATTTACGCACTAGCAGACCAACTAGATCGATTGATGAGATATACCTTAAGCCGGCATATAATTCTAAAATACCAATATCTGAACGCAAGAAACAAGATATATTACAATTAATTGAAAAGAATATAGTACCTCATTACTATGCAGAATATTACAGGAACCTATAGTTTAGTATTCTACTATTTTTATTTAATTCTTATGAGACAATGTCATAAGTTCATTGTTAAGTGATTTTTCAAAGGACAAAATAACATTTTTTAATACTGATTATGAATACTGATTATTTTTAGAAGACTGATTATGCTTAATAGTATTAATAAACGTTGATTAATTTAACCTGTGTTTTATTTGCTTTCTTCAAAAAAGTAGCACCTATTTACCATTTTTCCTTTATAACTCAAAAGTTAATAATTTCTATTTGCCAGTTTCAAGTTACAAGCTAACTTTTAATTATATCTTTTCCTTTTTTGGGCATATTATTGAAATAATGATAACTAATTATTTTTAATTTGATAAATGTTGTACCATTACGTCATTGTTCGTCACATTTTTTATTCTTTTACATATATTTCAGTGGTACAATGACTTAACTGTAGATGCCCTGTATTTTGAAAATAATTTAAAAATAAAACTACAAAATACTTAGGCATTATATTTAACTAATATCAAAGTAATAATAACCAAGTACCAGTATTATGTTAACTTTTTATAAATATTGTGTATACAAAAGGGTTATTGAGTAAAATGTAAATTAAAAGTTTCAAATGCATTTTTCTCGATTTGATGGTATTTGCACTTACGTCATTGTAATTATAAGGGTGCGATATATTTGCAATAACAGCTCAGAATGCAAATGTAGAACGAGTTTTTTCTATCATGGGAGCTCAATGGTCTAAAGAAAGAAACCGACTTAATGTGTCTTCAGTTCGTGCTCTACTTTTAGTTCAATATAACTTGCAGAGTAACTCGTGAGGCATTTTATAAATCAATAATCAAAGAAAAAGAAACAGGCCAGCTAGTGACGCCAAAACTTGCGCAGCTTTAGTGAAAAAATTTAAACACCAGTCATTCAAAACTCCGTGATCGCTCGAGCGCTAACATACTTTCTAAGATTTTTTACTACCATGAAAACTTCTACCAAATCACAAGTGATTCGTTAAATATTTATAGAAACGATGGAATATATTTCTGGTAATTTTCACTAAAAATTGGTCCTATCAAATATCAATATCAACCAATATTGGGATAATTAAGTAAGTATTGATTTTACCTGCAATTGTTACCAAAAGATGATTATTTTTAGTAGTTTAATAAGAGAGATCTTTATAATGTAACCTGTGTTTTATTGATAATCTTGAGCTATGACTAGATTTGCTAAATCCGGCCGGAATTCTGAGAAGAGTAGAAAAATCCTGAAATCTCAGGACAAATCCTGTACGGTACAAGGCTCAATCAAACATTGTATACTTTTTGGGCCGTGCTCGGACAGGGCACGGCGTTGAAAAGTGTATGGATGATGTTTTGTTTCCCGGCTTCGACACGGCCCGGCCTCGGCACGGTGTAGCGTGACGAATCATGCTTTATTCTGAAAAGTAGGCCACGTGGAAGTTATCTGCAATGCAAACAAAACAGTATTATTACTAACTATAATATATCAAGACAGTAGACATGGGTAGGTAATGCGTGTAATAGTACAAAAGTAACATCACTTTGACACGTAATGCAACATCACGCATTACGCATCAGTTACAAACATCACTCGCATCACTCACTTTTTTTTATTTTGTTTTACATTTGCTTGCGTTCATTATAATTATTAACAAACAACATAAAGTACGTGGCCAAGTTTGAAGGAAAATCAACTACATTTTTTAAATATTTACTTAAATTGTAATTTTACGATATGTAATAACTAATAAGTATTGCAGTTATTATTGCTATTTTTCAATATGATCTGTAATACTTCACATATCACCATTAATATAATATAAACCTCAGATATAAACATTATAATATTATTAATGTCATCATTTCATTAAAAATCGATCGGGTAATGTGTGATGGTACGGAGTAATATTACTTCCGTGGAAGAGATGCGTGATGTTGCATTACTATTTGACGTACTGTTTTGCGCATGTCTACAAGACAGCAAAAAGTAATGCTTACGTAGAAGTTCAATGTACTTACGGTTTCCATTTTGTTTCACATTCGTTGAAAACTGTAAATGTGTGTTTCAAGACTTTAGTAAATAAATACTTGACAAATTCGTAAGTAAACTTCTTCTTCTTCTCTTAAATAATGGCTCCACCCAATAAAAATTAAAAAGGGACTTCGCAAGCGTAAGTAAACCAACTAAATCGGATGATAATCAAAATGACATTGCTCTGAGAAAATGACAGTTCGCCTTAAAAACCGGGCGCAATGTTGCCAGACCTTACCTATCAAATCAGCGTATTTCCAAACTATACATAGCCAGAACGCAACCATGGGAAACTGCTCGTGTATACTTTCTAATGCTGTTTATAAGTAGTCCAGTCTGTGGGGAAATGTAAAAGCCTCTGCTCTACAAAAGGTGGCGTAGAAAATGTTTTGAAACAATATTGTTTAGGTATGAAAGGTTAATAAAAATCCAAGTTTTCGACCTTGACGGACCCAGGCGCTAGCCGCCATCTTGAATTAAAGGTGCTAAAATTAGGTATATTTTAAATAACTTCTCAATTGTTTACTAAATCACAAAAGTGTCTATGAGGGGTTCAAAGAAGACAAAATTACCTACATTTTTTTCATACGTGATTATTCTGTAAGTCTTAAAGGTAAAAAGTTACAAGCGACGGAAATAATAATATTTACAGAAATCATGTAATTTTAATTTTGTTTAAAAATTGTGCAGCAATCTTTTTTTATTCTTTTTGATGGTCCGGGCTGGTTAATGGTGGCTTCTTCATTATCGTCGCTGAAATTTTCTGTTACATTGTCTGTATTTTAAGTTTCCAACCATGAAATTTCGTCGATTAAATTTACTTTTTATTGATAACTTTATGAATCGTTCATATCGGATATCTTCTAAGGATTCCTTATCCATGTCCCCTCCGTAAAAAGTTACTAGAAAGCGTGCTCCAGGGTCTTCGATTTCTTCTGGTCATGATGACGAAATTTCATGGTTGGAAACTAAAAATACAGACAATGAAACAGAAAATTTCAGCGACGATAATGAAGAAGCCACCATTAACCAGACCGGGCCATCAAAGAGAATTAAAAAATGATAGCTGTACAATTTTTAAACAAAATTAAAATTATATGATTTCTGTAAATATTATTATTTCCGTCGCTTGTAACTTTTTACCTTTAAGACTTACAGAATAATCATGTATGAAAAAAATGTAGGTAATTTTGTCTTCTTTGAACCCTTTATAGACACTTTTGTGATTTAGTAAACAATTGAGAAGTTATATAAAATATACCTAATTTTAGCACCTTTAATTCAAGATGGCGGCTAGCGCCTGGGTCCGTCAAGGTCGAAAACTTGGATTTTTATTAACCTTTCATACCTAAACAATATCGTTTCAAAACATTTTCTACGCCACCTTTTGTAGAGCATAAATACCTACAGACTGGATTAAAGTTTGTTATTACAATATATACACGAATTTTGCGTACTGATCGTGTATACTTTGTAACGCGGATGCTTGCTTCTTCGTTCCAAACTATACACGATCAGTACGCAAAATATGTATAACTAAATATAGCTACTACACCACTTACGCTTGAGCGAAATAATAAATATATACGCAATCAAAGACTTGTACAGCTATATCTATCTACTTTTATTCTTGATTGATTCAGTAAAATATGGAATAAAAATATTATTAGGTAAGCTTAGAAAAATAAATAGGTAACAGATATAAGGGTTACCCACGGGTTACCTATGGGTTAGGTTAGGTTCGTGTTTTTTTTAACTACACAAAAATACGTCGCCTCGCAACCGTCTTCTTCTGGACTTATTAGATTCTTACATTTTAGCACTATTGTCAATTATTATTGTAAGTCGAAATTTCAGGCTGTTTTCCAATTACAGAGCATAATGCGACTCAGTGCCGCACAATGCTGAATTATGCTGATGCATAGTTGGAACATGAATGGTTGCGCTAAGTTCAGTGTTGAAAAAAAAAACATTCTTAGAGTTAGCAATAACCTCATTAATGTGTAAATAAAGTGTAATAGGTACATAATAATTGTTTGAAAAATATTTACGGTTATTTTAAGTAATATGGATTTTGATTATTTCATTTACATTTTTTTCAATGTTTGTACCTTCATCCATACTTATATTTATTTTTTTAACACAATTTGAATTAACTTTGATTATTTCGAAAAAACTACAATTAATCGAAAGCTTTAAAATTTTTTCCAACAATTAATAATTACTAACGATAAATCGATTGCACGCATCAATTCACGCGCATTACTTTTTCTAGTGCTCGATTGTGCCAAGCGTTGCTGTAGTTGAAACATTCAACGTAAGCCTCGGAACGTAGAGTGAGAATGAACCATAGAGGAGGCACTAAAATGACAAGGAATGCGTGAGAGAAATACACTTATGACTATAAAGCTAAGAGCAAGAGAGACAGAAACATTGTTTTTTGTTTCTCTCATGTTATGCGATTTCTTTTGTTGGGGACAAAGGCAGTTTGTCCCAAACAAGCGGCTACAGTCCATTGTTTTGCTAGTTTTCTGTTTTTTCTCGCTGTTAAGTGACTTCAAAGTTTAATAAACGTTGACAGTGATCTGTTTTAATCCGACTTTAAGTGAAAATATGGTGCGTTGTAGTGTGATTGGTTGTAAAAATCGGCCGGAACGAAGATTACCAAATATTACCTTTCACACGTAAGTAAACTTATTTGAAGTATATTGTTTTATAGAACTGGATATAGTTGATACATTTTCATTAACTCTAATGTGAAATTATCTACAAATATATAATATTTTCATCGAAATAGACGTAAACATTTTTTTGTGTTATCCGACTAAATTACGAAGTGTTCTTGTTGTTCAGGACGCCATTTGTTTTTACGTAGTTTCAAATTTATGGTATAATCATGTGATTAACATTAGGGATACCAGTACAGGGTAAAATTTTCCCCAAAATCGTGAAATGTTTTTTTAATATTAAATGTTAATGTTTGTGTAAAGTTTGTTACACGGTTCGGTTTTCCGGTTCAGCTTTCCTCATTTGCATTGGTTTAAGTATTTTTTTTTTCAATGTCGGTTTTTTTGTATATTCCAGGTTACGATGCACATCATAACGCTGAAGACTGCGAAGCTGGCCCTTCCACACGAGCTGCAGCTGCCACTGAAGGCAGCGAGGACCCTGCCCCGTCAGGAGAGGCGGTGTTGGAGTAAAATCCGGAAGGCCACCCCCCGCGCCTTCCTCACCGAGGTGCGGCGCGCCTTTATAAGAACGAACGAGCGGCGGAGTCGTCCATTTTCGTCTGCTACTCGCGCGCACATTATCGCGGACCCTCTGCCCATTTATTTCTACCGTCATTTTGCTGTTCATTTTCAAATAAATGTATTTCGTTTAATTTACTTTTAATTTGAACTATTTCCAGTACGTTTTTATTAGACTACATTTACGGCTGTATCTTCTAATTGCGTTGACATAGAAATTTGATTTTATTACTGCTTAAAGGTATAATAGACCTAAGTTTTTGATGTGAATATCAATTATTGAATACCTACATTACATTTGCGTTCATGAGTAAAGGGGTTATAAGATTAATTTTTTTTTTTATATAATGTAATAAAAAATTCATGTTTTTCGTAATTATTCCCGTATCTGTTTTATAAGATATTATTCTGTCTTCTGATTCAAATTCAATTTGAATCTGAATCAGAAGAAATAGCAATTAAAACCGCATATTCTGAAACTAGCAACTACTTGCAAGGGAATCACAACCTACAAGGTACTCCCCACGTCCTATAGCACAGACAAAGAAAAAATTGCTACAAGCAACATTTAAAGATACAACATAATAAAACAATTAGGTTTGTTCGAAGCCCTCGGTGCGCGAGTCCGACTCGCACTTGACCTTTTTTGTCCTAATTTTACTGTATTTTCTATTATTATTTACCATTGATTGAAATGATATCTAAACTTTAGCCTTGTTTTTTTATAAAAAATATATGAACTGGGATATTTCGATATTTGTGGTTAATTGCGAGAAGTGTAAAAGCAAAAGTTGTAATAAATATTTTAAATACCTACAACTTTACCATTAAACTTTATTCCGCAGTTATAGTTTTTTTAATCCCGATCTCAGATCGATCGTAAATAACTTTTCCTCTAATTTTTGTTACCTATATTCTCTTCCGTTTGAAATTGATTTCATTGTTCTATAATATTACTTTTATGTTTCAAAAGTTAATAAAAAATCATGTTGAACAATATTACTTTGTTAATTTCAAAAGTTAATATTAAATTAGTGGTCCACTTAGGTCGTGCACATGGCCCAGGGGGGGGCATGGCCCATGACCCCCATGACCCCCCCCCCTGGATCCGCGCTTGTACCGGCCGGCCGCCCGGCTATATATTTTATACCCGTGCGAAGCCGGAGCGGGCCGCTATGTTTTTATATACAACGTTCACAGTTTTTCTGTAGTGTATTTACTATTTAGTATCAGCATTGCACCCGTGCGAAGCCGGGGCGGGTCGCTAGTTAAGTTAATAAATAACAAAATCTTTTCAAATCTGTCTTTTTCTTCATAAACCTATCTTACAAAAAAATACCCAAACATTTATAGATATTTTGCCAGTTTTTCGGATAAAAAGTTTTTGTAATAGTTGGCAACATTGACGTAAGGATTCGCCATCTCGTTCGGGTATACGCCGATGTCGTCTCTAGTACATTCTCCCTCTACGCCTCGGAATAAGTTAATCGCTTTCTAAAAAACAATTTAGAATATAAATTATATGTGTCATTTGTATACATAGTATCACAGATCTAGTACATAGTATATTATTATTAGTCTGTGGTGTCATTTATGAAGTGGTAACACTAATTATATTATGAAATATGAAAAAATAAAAATGTGTCCCGGCTGCCCGCCGGACCGCCGGTATATTTTCAGATACAATTTTGAATGTTTTTAATTAATGTCTAAATGTACTAGTTTTGATTTCTCCTGCATTAAAATTTAATACCCACGTTGAGTCAAGCGCCCTGTTCCACCGTTGTGTTCTTTGGTGAAATCAAGTATTAATTTGTGAGATTTATAGACTCCAGTTTTTGTTGTGTTAAAATGAGTTCCAACAAAGAAAACACGAGGACGTGTTGCAAGTGTGGCTCTTCAAGTGCCAAAGATCCCAACATTACATTACATCGCTTTCCTATAACCCTGGCCCTAGAAATAGCTTACGGTAAGTATTGCAATGAATATTTCAGGATGGGCATTTCGTCCCGATCCGGTCCAAATTAGAAATTGGTTTGCAGTTGTATAAAACCTTTAAGAGAAGATAAATCGACATTTTATTAACCTCCATGTCTAGTTTTGTTTGTTTATATTTTGTATTGATGCTCACAATACAGGCCACGAGTCTAGTGTGGGCATCTTGGTTGAAATACTATATTTACATTACACTATGTATACTCTATTTTCAGTGTTAACAGCCTTATTGTCATAAGTATCAACGAGATTGTATGGCTGATTTTTGAATAAATATTTTTGACTTTTTAAGCTATTGCATAGCTTCTATCGCGGGCCTTGAGCGCGGCGACCGAATGTAAAAATTCCGTAACGAAAACCTAACACCCCTCGGCCCTCAGGCCTCACTCCAAACGGCACAGCGATGCGATGCTATGCAATAGCTTTATTTACCGTGGCAGTCCTCGAGTGGCGCTCATATTTTTTTTTTACTTTACTTTGTAATCAAGAGGCAACTAGTGTTATTCTCTCAATACTAACAAAACTTATAAATTAAACCTTGCTTAGTTATCTATTCTCAACTAATTTTGACTGACCGGTTGGCTTGGTTGGTTGTGTGGTGGGCCCTGCCTTCCAAGCCAGAGGTTGTGGGTTCGATTCCCACCCGGGGCAAATATTTGTGTGATGAACATAGATATTTGCTCTGTGTCTGGGTTAATTATCTATATAAGTATTAATCTATATATGTATGTTTATCAGCCATCTGGTTTCCATAACACAAGTGAAAGCTTATGGGATCAGATTGTGCCGTGTGTGTTAATTGTCCTGAAATATTTATTTAATGCAATGTTATTAATTTTACAGTTGTGAATTATGGTCCAAGTATTGTTTTCCCGATGAAGCGTGGGCTTCTCCAGACTTCCAAAGGGAACTGCATTCCAAACACAAGATGTTGTGCAGTAAACACTTCAGCCCAACATGTTTTTATAACAAAAAGTTATTCAAATCTGCAGTACCCGATGTAGAAACTGGTAAGTTGTTTTTACTTAGTAATTTAATATATACTAATATTATAAAGCAGAAGAGTTTGTTTGTTTGAACGCGCTAACCTCAGGAACTACTGGTCCTATTTAAAAAACTTTTTTGGTGTTAGATAGCCCATTTATCGAGGAGGGCTATAGGCATCACACTAAGACCAACAGTAGCGGAGCAATACGGGTGAAACCGCGGGGCACAGCTAGTTATTGATAATTGTAATTAATAATATCTTCTAGCTATTTGTGTATTTTTAAAGAAAACACTATGTAGATTATTTTTAATATTGACAACCGATTCGGAAAGCACTATGGAGAAGAACCAACAAGGAACTCCAAAGTTGCTCTTGTAAATTAGTTTTACAATTCAATTTTAATTTCAGTATTTTCAATAATTTCAGTATTACAATTTAATTTTAACAAAATATGTAACTGCGTATATTATTATCATAATAAGCCAATTAAGAATGCAGTTAGTTAAATTATATATATTTTTTCTCTTAATTTCAGGCTTGCACAGTTTCGATAGAAATGTGGATACGCAGTGTCACTGATACAAATGACATGTTTCTTCCTATTGCTGGCTCATCTAAAATGGATCCTCCTGTTTTGGCATCTCACTTGGATATCCCAAATCCTCATGCACTAAGGTATAGCAGTGGTGACTCAGTGGTGAGACTTCGGACTTCAAATTGTGTAATTGTACGGCATCTGTGTCATACTATTTCAATACTGCTTTTATCCATTATTCCGCAACGCCGTACAAAAATCATAGAGACAAGGGGAAAAAATCTCTACCTGTACTTTCGAATTCTCATCTGCACTCAAGTGGATTATTCTAGATAGGTCACCTGGTGGTTCAAATGACCCATAATTTTTTCAACATGGGCCTGTAGTATAAAGAAAAGAAAAAATTCGATCACGAGGCGGGATTCGAACCCACATCCTTTCACGCCAATCTGGGGCGATTACTTGACCAACTCAGCCACCACCACCGACCAGCGATCGAATTTATTCTATTCTTTCAGTTTTATGTGTCTGTTGAGATCTCGTCATCGAATTTTTTCTATTTTTTATAAATTTATATACTTAATAAATAAATATTCAGGACAATTTTCACACACGGCACGATCTGATCCCATACTAAGCTTTTCGCTTGTGTTATGAAAACCAGATGGCTGATAAACATACATATATAATTTTTAAATAAATACTTATATATATAATTAACGCCCAGACACAGAGCAAACATCTATTGTTCATCACACAAATAGATGCCCCGAGTGGGAATCGAACTTACGACCTCTGACTTGGAAGGCAGGGCCACTACCAACCAAGCCAACCAGTCAGTCAATATTTATAAAGCATTTGAATGCCATAAAACTTTAAATACATTTTTATTTTAATTATGTTTTGCTCTCTTTCAAAACATAATAAAAATCCATACTAATATTATAAATGCGAAAGTAACTGTCTGTCTGTCTGTTACTCAATCACGCCTAAACTACTGAACCAATTTGCATAAAATTTGGTATGGAGATGTTTTGATACCCGAGAAAGGACTCCCTTTTATTGCGAAATATGTACCCCGGGCGAAACCGGGGCGGACCTCTAGTAATATTATAAATGCGAAAGTGTGTTTATTCCGTTTTAATGTGACATGGCCATGGGTAACTTTTAACAGCGGTGAAACAACTCATACTAATGCGAATTTAACATCAGGGGAATCCGCGGGCAAAGAAAAATATACAGAATATTGTTTTAAATAAAAATGATGATGATGATATTATTCATGAAATTAATAATAATTCTATAATTCCAGGGCCCTGGTGAAAGCGCCCAACGAAAGGGGGAGTTTATACGTTCGCTAGCGATGCAGATACTGAGCCTGTGGATAGTGAGCATAGTGTACGCGCGGCCTGTGGATAGTGAGCATAGTGTACGGGATGTGGGTGGGAATAGGTGGGTGGTTTACTTTAGTCAGTCGTAAAAATTTCCAATTTTAGGAATAAGAAAAATGATTTTAACAATAGTTAGGGAAATTTCGATTGACAGAAAAATTATGATAAGTCAGGAAAAATTGCAGTAGGCGTGATTGAGTAACAGACAGACAGACAGAGTTACTTTCGCATTTATAAAATTAGTATGGATTGATGATCTTGACTGACTGGAGTAATTGCTCTAAACCGTTGTTAGGCGATTGTGAAGGTAATGTTATTATTTACTAGTGGTCCGCCCCGGCTTCGCCCGTGGTACATATTTCGCAATAAAAGGTAGCCTATGTCCTTTCTCGGGTATCAAAATATCTCCATACCAAATTTCATGCAAATTGTTTCAGTAGTTTAGGCGTGATTGAGTAACAGACAGACAGACAGAGTTATTTTCGCATTTATAATATTAGTATGGATTAAATTAAGTACATATTTAATTTGATAGATAAATTAAAAAAAATAATCAGATAGATAATGTAAAAGCAGTTTTAATCCTACTAATATTATAAATGCGAAAGTTTGTGAGGATGTGTGTGTGTGTGTGTGTTTGTTACTCTTTCACGCAAATACTACTGAATCGATTACAATGAAACTTAGCACACATATAGAAGGTAACTTGGGTTTTATTCCGGAAATCCCACGGGAACGGGAACTATGCGGGTTTTCCTTTGAAAACGCGGGCGAAGCCGCGGGCGGAATTCTAGTACTTCTATATTTTTATGCTTCTAGTTCTCAATTTTAATGAATATTTTCAGGAGACGTGCGGAGTGGTGCTACTGCAACAGCCAACTTAGTAGAAAAAATGGACATTTGATAGTGTAAACTCGTATACCCGAGATCTCACAAGAGGTTTTTTTACAAGATTTTACAAAAAAATGGCCAATTTTAGCCATAATTTACAGTTTTCTAACAGGAAATGAAGATCATTAGCATCTAAGGTTCCTCCTTGTTGGGGAAAATTATCATTTTTTATAAAAATAAAAATAAATCATGAAAAGTTTGTATTATTTATTATAGACCTTTTAATGAGCTATAATTATTACATTTAATATTACAAAATTCGTCATAGATTTTTAGATATTTGAACAATTCAAAATAT